>OMOT01077817.1:0-18668 GCA_900312575.1 Acanthochaenus luetkenii
TCTCTCTCTCACAGACCAATATCACAGTCATTGGGGACTTAATTCTCAAAAGAAAACCCAGTTAAGAATAACAATGGACTCAAACGTGTTAAAATCGAAACTATCTTTCACAGTTCATATCTGATTTTCTATCTTCATATGATAAAACAAAGAATGGATGTTCAAATGTACCACTTTAAATCAAGCACGCTGGACAATTAATCAAGTACAGTAATAAAGATATCTTACAATTTCAACACTCCTCTAGAAGATGACAACTTATAATTCCGGGTGAAAAATAAATGTGAAAATAGGATATGTGCGCTGACCGCACATAGTCAAAAATACACCGTTACTATTATCTAACTCAAATAATTCATTTTATAAAAATTAAAAATACAAAAAATCACATTATTGATTCTAAATGTACTCTACACAGCTGCATATACTTAGTCTCACTTTCAACTGAAAAAAACCTGAAAAACACGACAAGATCATTTCAACGAATATCTGTTGTTGTTGCTCTGTAATATGTAAGAGTTTTATCTCTTGTCAAAGCCATGATAACTCTATTTATGTAAAATCGCCATACCACATACTTTGATTTCCGGGGGAAAAAAACATCAGTTGTGTGAAGTACAGAATTATGAACACTAGATAATGAATCAAATGTTGGAATGAATCAGCTACCATTTCAACTGATTTTGATGTCAACTTATTGAACGAGGTACAGTACATATCAGCGTCGTCTTGTAGAGGCCATGGGTTCTTTTTTGTTAGTAGTGATCGCTTTACTCTGGTGTGTCTTGATTCTGGTCTGACTGCATACTTCCCTAGCAGGTTTTTTTGCGTGTACAACGCTTGACAGGAAACCTCAGTTTCAACTGAAGCAGTTACTGAACACATACCATCCTGCCTTTATGCACAAGACCGCACAGCACCAACACATTTCCCATGTCTAACTTCCCACTGTGTGAATGGCATGCACACGCAGCCGGATTGGCGAGATGTGTGTGCACAGTATCCCCAGTGTCATAAGAGGGGCCCACCCTTCTGCTGTGGCCAAAAGCCAACACACAAAGAATGTGGTTATTTTGGGATGCACAAGACGTCTGACGTGACATCTATTGATGCGTACTGATTGTTTCAGCTAAACGAATTCCGATGGTAAAGGGAACAGTCCCATGTTCGCTTACCGACAATAATCAAATGGCTTCTCAAGATTTGAGCAAGAGACGACTCTTAGTCACATAGGCTGTTCTTTATAGTTCTGTGAAAGGCCGAGACTGTCTGATTATTATTTCATGACCTACCGGCGCGCTTGTCTCTGATCACCAGGTTCCTTCCCTCCTTCAGGTTGATGTTGAGGAGGTATCTCTGTAGAGGGTCGGGTGCTGAGACCTCAGGCCCTCCCGTCATAACCTGTTGTGGAGAAACCGTTCACTTTAATATGCTTTCTCCATGTCAGACGCGTCTCCCACTTCGGCGAGCGCAGGAGTCCAGTGGGTACTCACCAAGTTGTCTGACAGATCCCGCACGGCCTCCTCAAAGATGTCGCTCTGTTCACTGGATACCTAGGTAGGAAAGGGTCATTGTAACATTGTAATATTATTGTGTATTGTTCTGTGGTGTACATGGTGTTTTCTGTCTGACACACACACACACACACACAAAAAGCTTAAATTGTTGAGCCGCTTCTGAGCTGTGCAAATGTTCCTTATTGTTGCAGGTACAAAAAGCAATTTGTCGAAGTGCATGTAAATACGGCTCACGGGTGTTAGGCAAAGTGAAACGGTGTCCGCTCTGTTGAACTCCCCACACCACATTGTTTCTCGAACTAGTAACGCAGGTTTTGGACTGGTTTCCCCTATCAGAGAATGAGCTAAGCAAAAGAGGACATAATGGTTTGGCGTTTCACCCACACCCAGTGGCTGTATGAAGTCAAATCCCCAAGTGCTCAGTTTACGCTTAACAACAAAGGTCTGAGAAATGGGATGCTATGGATATGTCGCGGATGCTGCACCAGTAGACGGATACAAAAGCTACTATTACACTGGGGATATGGGGATATCGTACTACATGTCTATATGTAATGTTAATAAAACCACCACTCTGAGCACGGGGTAGGATAAATAATGTCCATTTCACGCAGTGGACCATATTAGAGTCTAAGGAAACCTCTTAGCACTGCAGCTGAAGTGTGTGAAAGACCAAACCACATCAGTTGAATGTGAAAGGATAGCTGGCAAACATTCAAGCCAATGTGACCAACGTTAGTGTTTTACGTCTTACTTATTGTAGTGTGGCTGCATGTTATATCAATAACAACTAGTGACGTGTTTTCCTGCATAATAATATTAGGGTGACATTTTACGTGCACTGTTATTGCTCTTCTCCTCCTCTTGACACTTTTATCAAAAGTGCCTTATAGTACCATGGATGAATACTTTTAAATCTAATTTCTAATTGGCGAATTTGATCTAAAACATTTCTGGAAATACAGGGTCTGTGAAATCCTTTTAGTTATGCGCACACAACTAGGCTTTGGTCTGGATTGTGCTTGACTGATCACTATAAAGGGAAATTGTCTTTACATTTTGTAATGTAGCATAGCGATGTGATTTATAGGCACGCAGCTGCTTCCTCCCTTGAACCCTTGGATTCAGTGTGGCGTTCCGCTCTTCGTTTTATCACTGGTGATGCATACGACACCCATCATTGTACCAAAAGGTTGGCTGGTCTTCTCTGCCTTTAGATTCTGTGTTTCACATACATGGAATGAGCTACGGCATATTCTAAAATTAGATTATCTGATATACAGTCTTTCTATAGCCGAATGTAATTGTTTTGTAGCCTGATGTTTCTGTCTTTTATGTTCCTTAATGCTTTTATTACACTGTATTGTTGTATTGCATTTTGGGGTGAATTTGACAGTTTTTATTATTTTATTTTATGGACTTTCTAGATTTTTTGTTAGTTTTACGAATTGTTTGTTAGTTTTATGAGTTTTTATGTAATTCAGGTCTCAAATGAGATCTTGATCTCAATGAGGATTTGACCTGAATACATAACGGTTGGAAAGGAACAGTCTTTTCTGAAATATTAAGTTGATCGTCGAGTTCAAAAACACAGACTTCAAAATAAGAATAGGACCCTCTGACTGTAGCTGTAGTGAAGGAAGAAAGAGGCGCATAGTCATTGCATTGAAACTGACCTCCACCCTTTCTTCCTGGGCTGCTTCCAGCTGGGGATCTTCCATGGAGAAGATCTCTGATATCTCTCGGTCCTCCGAGTCTGTAGTCCAGGGCATGTTGACTCGCTCCTCGCAGGAGGTGCCACAGGCGGAGTCCTGAAAGGTACCATCTGCACTCTCCACTGGAGTCTCCACACTCCCTGCAGGTGGAGACAAACTATCTGCAGCAACGGTTTGCCTGACTGCCGGCGGAGTCCTTCTGCAGGGCTTTTTTTCTACGTTAAGGTTAACTTGGTCTCCAAATGAGTTTGCTCTGATCAGTGCTGCGGCGACTGCTCGGTCTGTTGGGGTGTTTTCAGTGGTGTAAAGTCTTTCTGCGGAGAGATGCTCTCTGTCTGCTGAGAGGTTTGGTGTTGGTGCAGGCCCTTGTATGTTGGTCATAACAGATCTTGGTGTGGGAAAAGGAGCAAATGTAGATGTTGGTATATTCCCTTTGACAATATAGGCTCTTTTATCCACTTGGGCTTCTCCTGTCGACTCTGAGCCAGAATTTCTCATAAAATCCACTTCCACTTCCTCATGGAGGGTCAGTGTCTCTGCAGGTGCACTTATTCTGTTGGCAGGTACAGCTGTATTATCTGTGGGAACTTTGAGCCTAGTTTCTGGGACCGAATCGGTCAGTTTGTCCGCGAAAACCGGTCCACTGCTGATCGAGCTACTTGCAATGGAGTCAGTATCACTCTGACCAGGGGAGCTGCCAAAGAAGATAGCATCTGAGACCGTGGACAGTACGGGACTATCTGTAGGAAACGCTTCGCTTGGCGCAAACCGTAGGTCAGGTACTGAAATACTGCGTCGGTAGGCCAGCTTCTTTCCATGCTTGCCCCGGGCCTTCTTACCGGGCTTCTTCAGGTTAGGTAACTTCGCTTTCAGACGCAGGTTCTCCAAGAAGTTCTTTTTCTTTGGCTCCATCTTGAGTAATATTAATATCGCCTATACCTATCAGATCAAAAACAACAACAACAACAGCAACATCTAATTTAATTTGATTCATATGTACATGTAGGCTTAACAAAGGGCCACAAGGTGTGTTACGAAGACAGCCAAATGTGGAATGTGCAAAGGAGCTGGTCAAACGTTAAGCATATATCTTCAGGAGAAATGTTTCTGGCACATTCATTTAAACTTTGACCAAAAAAGGAAAGCTTTTTGAAAGGCACGCATTTACATACTTTTCTATTATTCTACGCTCTGTTTCCTCCGTGACACTTTTGCTGGCAGAATATTTCCCACAGGTACAAATGAATCCACTGGCACTGAATTATGTAGTGTCCTTAAACAAGGTGAAGATGTGGGTTAAAATGCTGCAGTGCCAGACTGGCAGAGAACGAGCTTCAAAACGTTTGTCACTGTAAGCCGACAACATGGCTCAATCTGAAACCAGTGTCTCGCCACTGGTGTTGTATCCTCCTCCTCCATTCCTATCTCTTTATCTACTAAAAATACTTGCCTACTGATTATGGCGTCACAGGTACATAACAAAACCAAAAGTGGGTGGACAAGGTACAACATGATGATACAATCTCCTACCTGTCCGGTCGACCTCTGTTGAACAGCCTGACACTGATGCGGCTTCTGCAAGTTAGGAGCTTTCAGAGAGGAGCAAGTGAACTAAAAGTGAAGAAGTGTCTCAAGCAGCAGGACACATACTAAACTTTCCTGCTCGAATACAACTTTAGTGATTGGTGGAGACTCTGAGAGTCCAAACTGGGTAAAACTGGCCATACCTGTCCCGCAGGGTAAGTTTTGACGACTGTGAGATTGCCAGTCAAAGTCAAAATGGCAGTTCTATGACGCATAGGCGACAGATTTCGCTTCAGTTCAGAGAAAAAAAAACGGCGGAGACATAAATGTCAAAATGTCAAAGTCATTGTTGACGACAGATTAATTACACGATCAGCATCGAGGCTATGACGGAACAGAACTGGGTAGAGCAGGTTGAAAAGCCTGTTTTGTCTGTCTGCCTGTTTATTTATTGTTTATTCGACTGTTTGACTATTTATTCACACACAGTTTTAAGCTATTTGTCTGTATTGTTCAGATTTGTACACTTTACACTCCTAATACGAGCGATCTCAAAGGCCCAAGTATTTTGAAAAAAACAATGCCATAATCTATCCTAATTCTAGGACACAACTGTCCTTATTATCTGTCCAAAATAGTCCCAAAATACTGATGGATTCTGCAACACCAAGTCTGAAGCATATTTGTGCCGTCTCCCCCCTGATCTCCAGCGTGGGTCTGGCCTTCAGCGGCTTGTCAGACCAAACTGCATTCCTTTCATGCAGCCCTATATTTGTTTACAGTGGAACGTGGTTCAGCCTAAGCTCCTCAAAAGTGAGCATTTGTGTTTGCAGAGTATAAACTGCAGCTTTCTGTCCACACATGGAAGCTAATGCAACAGACCCACTGGAGTCCACACTCTCCTCGTCGGTGCCCAACAGTGGAGGCTATATGTGACGACAGATGCGTTTGAGTCTGGATCGAGCCTCGTTCAATATTTGCAGATGTCTTAAGGAGCCGGAGGCCCACGCGAGAGGAGCCCAACTTGGCACCCAGTTGAAAGGCAGGGTTAGGGGATCCGAGCAGGGCAAGCTCCTGTGGCAGGTGGCCTGTCGCCCTCCTTCTCACACAACTCAAACAGACCCCAAAACCCTGCTCGGTCCCTCTACACATGCACACTGGACCTCTTCCAGCCTCCAGCACAGCTGTCTGGAGGACGGGGAGCACATGCAAGAAGATAGTCAACTGCGCGCAGCTGACCTAAAAACCCCTGTTTGTCTTGTGTAGTACCACAGGGGTGCTGGTTTGTGTTCTACTATGCAAGGTTCTATCAAAGCCAGTCTGTTGCAGCACGTGTGGTCGCAGGGTTGCACCTTCCTGCAAATGCGGTTGACTGCTCATCAAGTCTGCAGTTGTGACATTGCTGTAACTGACCCCATTCATATTAAAAATGCATTGCCTCATACGCCTGTGGACATTTAATCTTCACATGGGTACAGTTACACACTGGAGCAACAGTGACATGGTGTACTGCTAATACGTGTAGCTTCAGTGGGCTACCAATCTACCTCCACATCAGCTAACATGACAGGCGTAGCAACAGGCCGGCAACCTCCTGTGTAGTGTGTTGTATTACAGTGCCACCTGGTGGGATGTTTGAGGAAATGCATCATCTGCACAGGAAAATGCAAGGAGAACCTCTTTAAAGATGGTTTTGGAAGAATATCACCGAACGTCAACTACTCAGCTTTGAAATGTGTGATTGCTATGTTGCATGACTTTGATCTATATGAATTAACATTCATCCATTATTCTATTCAGCATAAAACTAAAACATTGAGGATAAAAGCCCCAAATTCTTGATTTAGCATTGGCAGCACTACAATATTAAACTAACCTGATTATAAACACTGTTTTATTCAACAGTCTTCCAATCATTGTCAAAGAATCAGTCGAAGAATCAGTTGAAGGGTAAACTAGCTAGTGTCTTCTAGCTTTAGTCAAGAGTTGTTTGGGTTAACAATAGTGCCGTTTGTTGTTGCTATAAGAATAACATGAATTATTTCAATTGAGTAACGCTCCCTTTTGAAATATAAATGATGAATTAATTCATGTTAACATGCAAGGCAACATCTGGGGATTTAACTCAGACCATGAAAACCAATGTTGTGACAAATAAAATCACTGAGTTGAAGATGTTGATATCATTGTGCTGCCTGTACACTTTATCACTATGTGCTAGACAACGGCAGCAGCCTCAGTGTATTAATTGATGCATGTGGTCAATAAAACACAATTTTGGGGGAGAATTCAAACATGAACAGACATTGAGTTCTGATTGAGCATACATTGTGGTGTTTAATAAAGTTGACAGTTTCTACTGTTTGGGACTTCACAGGAGGACAAATTCTATGTAAGAGTTGTTCACTTCATTTTATACAGAATAAGAGAGATAACCTAAATTACACGTTAAATGCCAATATTTGTACTTTTGTGAAGGTAGAATACAAATTTTGTACAACAATATCTAGCATAGTATCTTAATTGTTTAATAAAAAGTTCACTTGAATATTTATTGTATGATGAAGATAAAACAACACATTCAAGGGAAATAAAATGCAGATTAACTTAAAAATCTCTTGATTTTGAAACAAATAATTTCATTATTGGCAACAAAGTCCAGCTTGTGCCGCCAAACGGTCCGAGCGTTCAAACCGAAAACAGCTTCTTTAGCTATGTGAACTATCAACTACAAACATTTACCAAACACATAGTTCTGTTTATAAAAGCCATGAAGCAAAGCAGTGTACTCTTGCACAGCAAAGTGAAGAAAGTTCTCTACAAAGATTTGTTGATTACCCTTTTCCTTTCACATTCATCAGTTGTGCACAATTTGGACATTGACCAAAAGAGCGAGTGTATCACATTGCATTCCCTATACATTTTCTTGTGTGAATCTTAACTGAGGTCGAGTGTGAATGGTCTCTGCTTTGTCTAGTACATTTTTCTTATTTCGTTTTTTGTAAAACTGAAGAGAAAAAAGTGGTTTTTCTTTGGGATAAGGCATTTCCTAACTGTGCATATAAATAGAGAAACTACAAAAATTCCCTGATATGTTATCAAGTGCTAAAGTGTGTGCTCAACTATGAGGTGATGCAGTCAAGACAGACTATTTGTTTTGTAGTAGTCATGTACTGTATTATTGCTATTTTCACCTGCTGTGTTAGACTGGATTACATTATGGTGGATATAAACAGGTAATGTTCTTTCCAAACTACCGCTGTATGTGAAAGTCAGGCTATTGCCTAAATGTATTCAAATCAATATATTTCTTTAAATGTAATATGTATATAACTTGCAGTCCAGCATCCTCTGGCTGTGGCACTTGAGGATAAGAGGCTAACAGTCTATCCTCAGACGCTTAAGCCATAATACGTTCATAATCTTCTTTCTAATGCTTTGTGGACTAAACATGACATCGCATCTGGGCGAGATATCGGGTTTAAAACTGCATAGATCCTTGTGGGCAAATACTGACAGCTACCATGGAGTTGATGATGGGGCGGAGAGGACGGAAACCTCAGAGACACACAAGAAATGCCGCGGCGAATGCAGAGTGATACTCTTCTCATACAGCAAACTTCTCATACAAATGTGTGCAATCCAGCAGTGGGATTAAGTCCATGACATCGCATTGTTCTTTTTTTGTAACGAATTAGCTGCTGAATTCTTTGCTTCTATGATGATGGACCAGAATACAAGTCAGAGCGCCCATTCCCCTGTAACAGATACTGAGTCTCCGTACGGTCTCTACATAATAAGCCCAGCCACACAACAACACCTTCACTCTACATGACTTCAATGCCTTCAGGTTTTCACTTTCCCGGCTCCTAATGTCCCTCGGCCTACAGTGGGGCATCGATATAAGACGTCATTTCTGGAGCCCAATTAACTAAAAACACGAGTTTTGCACATCATTATGACTGACATTTCAATTAGACTGTGATATTTACAACAACGTATGAACACAGGCATGAACAATTTTGTTGGCGGCCACTTCTACCAGATTTATGTCTGCTGCTTTAATTCCATGAAGCAATAATAGGATTGTGGAAATGGCTAGAGAGATGGCATGTCTTTCAGTTGAGCTACACAGTAACAATGGATTATTATTCAATGCGGGGTTGGAACCTTGGGTTTGAATGTTGGACGTGTATCCAGCTGCAGGTATACAACTAACACAAGCCAACACAATAGGAGGGAAGAAACCCTATTTCCCCTAGCCTTGTGATCATCCTTCACAAATATGACATAGTGGAACTTCAACCTCACAGCATTGTTATTAGAATTTCTTAAGGACAAACAACCACCACTAATAAAGGTAAAACAACCCCGAATCTACCACCTGAAACTAAAAACACATGGATGATTGTGTTGATAATTCAATTTAGAGGAGATTACAGTAAAATTAACAAAATAGCAAATATTGACCAGCGAATTATGTACTTTTTAAGGGTCTACTCTTGTAAACTTGGCTGTAATCCACAAAAATATACTTTTCTTGAAAACGGTTACGGTACAATACATTCAGTATGTACTCACACCCTGGAGATATATATTAAAGTTGCTATTTACATAACAAAAGAAAATGTTTGGCTCAAATTTTCAATTATACAAACAGAACAGCAAATGTTCATGGCTTTAGATATTGATTCAAGATCTGGTTTACATGACTTCACACTGTTTGTAATAAAGCACAATAAAAAATAACTATGATGGTGAAAAAAATGGTGCATTTGAGAGAATTGCTAGGAAACCATAGCTACTGTACAAAACAACACAAAAGAACAGCTTTGGCTTATATTACTGATGAACTGTTGCACAAACGTGAACATCTTGATTTTCTCACCAGTTCAACTGGACAGCTTCCCATTATCTTAATTGCACATTATATATCCTACTCTTTTAAATTATAAAATGTATGTTATGTTATTATTGCAAGTAATTATTTTGCTATCTCGTTTTTATTTTTTAAACCTCCAACAGTATTGTTTCATTTATACAGCAAGGTAGTTTCAACTGTTGCGACATTTGTATGATCAAAACGGTTAACTCCTGTATAATGTTCATTACCTCCATGTTCTCTGAATCTCTTTGCCTGATCAATTTATTTAATAAATTAGAAGAGGCCACTTGAGATAAAGGTCTTGTATGGTTACAGCATAATTTAAAATGAGAGATCTTGCAGTGAACATCATATGTAAGGGTCCTCAGCCTGAAAGCAACACAACGCTCTCTGATTGTTTGTAACTTGCAAGCACAACAGCAAAACAGCAACTACATGTAAGTGTCAGATTAGACCAGTGACTACAATAATCTATTGCCTATTGTTTATCAATTTTCAACATCACACTTCTGCAAACATCCTCTGATTTGCACCAAGTACCTGATAACCATCTGCTTGTGCATATAATTCAGTCCAACTAATTGAGTTTTTTTTATTTTCTTTCCGCATCGGTTTGAGAATTTACTTTAGATATGTCCTGACACTCCTTATTACATTTACCACTCAGTCTTACGAATAGAAATGGAGTTAAATAATAGTATCATAATGATAGTTCTAAGGACCCTTCCTCTTTCTTTCATCTCCATGTCTAACCCCTCCCTCTCTCTGATTGGCTGGTGACCGGAGGCTTGACTCTGGGCCCTTTATGTCACCCATGTGTCCATGCGCATGCGCTTGACTGAGGGGCTCTCCCTGTCCTCCGAGCCAGCAGGGGGTCTGCCCAGCCCCAGCGGGGAGTGGAAGTCTGGCCGGTGGTCCTCGCGGTCGCTGCCATCATAAGAGCTACAGGAGGAGCTGAGGCTGTCAACAGGTGAGCGTCCCAGGTCCTGTCGGCTGGACGCTTGCTGCTGCTGCTGCTGCTGCTGCTGCTGCTGCTGCTGCTGCTGAGGGGGGAAGCCAGAGGGGGCGACACGCTCCCGTGGCGGGGAAATGGGCTCCGACTTGATGTTTATGTTCTGGTTGGTGTTGATGGAGAGGTTGGAGCCCTGGGGCAGGTGACCTCCACCACTGTGGAGAACAGAAGCAGGAGAGTTGGTGTTTATCCAGAACAAATGAGACGGACACAGACCAGCCACTGGGGTGATGATGAGAAAACTAATGCAAGGTAGGTAAGATATGTAATTCAGCACGATATCACGGAGGACGCTGCATGTTACTGTATTTGCGAGGGCGTCTGGGGAGTGTGCCTTTGTTTGGAAGTGTGTTACTCACACCAAAGAACTAAGAGCTGCCTGGCCCAGTTGATGCTGTTGCCATGCCGACATGGAGCCCAGTGAGAGCCCAGGAGAGCTGAAGCCCTGTAGGGAAGAGATCTCTGCACTGCTCAGGGAGTACTCTGGAAAAACAAGAGCAGCTGCACACTCACATTTCAGTTACAACATCGTACACACCAGGAGAAAAGAGCAAGAACCAACATATATGTGTTTTCAGAGAGGCCAGACTCACCAGCGGGGTTGTAAGAGGTGGGCATGCCTGAGTAGATCAGGCCCTGGGGGGGCAAGCTGGGCGTGGCGACAGACACTACTGGAGTGGCCAGTGGCTGGGTGGACTGGGAGCTGCTTATCCTCTGGGTGTTCTGCAAAACACAAAGAACCAACAAAACAATAAATACGCCTGAACTAATAGCACTCTAACAACATAACACTGACAATATATGTGCATTACTATATCATATAAGGCTCCCCCCCCCCCAAAGCTCAATATATTTCTCTTCTTATGTTCTCACTTGGATATCGGGTTAACGGAAAATCAAACGTATGTGTTGAAATAATTGCTACCACAAGGTGGTGGTGCAGTTTCATGGCAGTCCAGCTGAAACCTTTCTGATTACATTATTGAACCACTTCACACAAAATTGTGTTTGGACAAATATGTAAAAATAGAAGACAAAAATAAAGGATAAAGCGTTCGATATTGATGTGTGGCTTCTTAATGGGATTTTTATTTTTACATTCAATTCAGAGATTATAAATCACACCCCCCAAAAAAAATCAGTTGACTAGATATACTGATGCACTTACACCATATCCAAATGGATGTGATATGCGTAAGTACAGGCAGAGAGGATTTAGTTTTATAAATCTTTCATTTCTCCCATCAAGTTCAAAAGTTTCAACACACAGATGTAGCCACTGTAGAAACCCCCCGTTTTACTGCGAGCACTGCATGCAACTACTGTACGAGTTAGGCACAAGGGGATTATCCAGTTTACTGAAACAAACACATTTATTACAATACACCTTGTGAGTTTCACGTTGTTAGACTTGAGGTAGAGTGCTACTATGGGAATAATGGAGGACGGGTGAGGGACAGAGGTACAATGGGCAACTTCTACAATGGCTACTACTGTGTGAACATTCTGAGCGAGTCCCTCTTTGTCATTGGTATCGAAAGATGAATTACGATCAACGATAAAGGAGAATAATCCCCCCTTGACTACGAAGGTATTAAAGAATGGTACAGATTATACATGTTCAATTTCCCACAACACTGTGGCCTTGAGAATAAAGCTCCAGTGGTTTTTAGTGCAGTGACTGGCATGCAGTCCACACAAACACACCTACATAGCACGGTGTGGTCATGCAGCAAGACTAGAGCGCTCCGAGCTACAAACACACACACTGCAGCTACACACTCATCAAATGCAGACATACTATTAGTTCAGAACAATAGAACAAATGGCGAATATGTAATATAACAAACATATGTGCAGCTGCCGGGGTTTACGTTTGAGGCAACGTGTTATTATGTTCTGGCAGTCGATGGCTTCCTTGTATTGTTCCAACACTCTCCAGCCAGATGACATCACCAAACACACATATCTCACAGAATGACATCATTCAAGATGAAGTCATCTTTTGCTCAGAATGGGTTTTTTTGAATTGTTTTTTTCCCTCAACAGTTTGTTGTATTCCAAATATTTCATAACGTGAATATGACTCTCTCTCTCGCTCTCTCTCTCTCTCTCTCACACACACACACCTGTGGTGGTATATGACTAACATTGACGTGTTGGGAGTGGAGGAGTCAATATAACAGGCTGAGGCAATTTTCACAGGCCAAACCCAAAAACATGCAGTGACAAACTCCGTGGTTTTGTTTGATTTATTTGTTATTTCTGGCAATTGTGAGAGCCAATCTCCGGTTCAGGCACCGTCTTCAGTCTACCATGTGTGATTACCGGAAGCATGTTCACACAGCCATTTGCCTCAAAACTCACCAGATCCATTTCCTCCTCCTCAGACTGCCCTCAACAGAAAAAAAGAAGAGAGGCAGAGTTACAGAAAAGAGGCAGAGCGGTTGCAAATCGCTCCGGATAATTGTGCCGGCTATTATGTCTAGAATGTGAACGGTACAATATGGAGCACAAAGATCTGGATGACTTCTGCACTCACCATCTACACTCCAAATTAATTTGTCTTTATTAACATTAGAGTATGTGGTGTAGTGGAGGCAGGACACCTGGCCTCCTACCGGGACACTCCCTGAGCTTCCTGTCATCCTACACACAGAAATTCCTCTGTGGTCTCTTCCCCGATAACAGATCCTTAATGGGGTGAAAACCATTTACACTCCTAAGGATTGTGGCAAGGAACAGGCCCGGTAAACACCCATAAAACACTAAGACACATCCTTGTGTCTTCGTCCTTTAGGTGCCAGAAAGTCTGAGATGAAGAAATATTTGATTCAGACTCACAGGACGTTGGACAATCACATTGTGAACTTCATTCTACGTGGTCGCAACACGTGTGCTGAAGGAGACGTTGTCTCAGAGAACCTGTTTCATCCCGAAACGGGTGAAGAGTGCCTTGCTGCCTCGCCTATCTGCCTGACAGACACACACACGTGCCAGCTCGCCGCTTGCCTTGACAGACCCAAAACACCGCTCCGTCCAGCTCGCCAAGGGCTGTGCTGCAGCCTCCGCGATCCCACACGGTTCAGCTTTGAATCGTCGTCCGAACCTCTTCCACCGCCTGTGCCTCGCTGAGCAGAGTATCCCGGCCTCAACGTGTTTCATCTTCCTCCAGACCTCCGCTCGTGGCGTACGCATGGTCAATGTCCGCTGGGCATCATCCATTAAACACATGACCACACATCTCTTAGCGGATTCCCATCTTCCATCGTTAAACGTCTGTGGTGTGTCTGTGTTATTATCATAGGCTCATACGATTATCTATCTGTGTATTGCTATCCATTCATCACCACTATTCAATCCTAAGATCTACCTTCTCTACGCTTTATATGTACATATTTTACCTGATTATTGAGCGCGCTTTAGTTTAGTAATAAATATATTCCTTTGCATAAAGTCATCTCCTCTGTTCATTGTGTGGGTTTAAAGTAACGAAAGCCGGAATTCATGTCATTCAGACGAGACCGTAATATTAATATTGTCTTGTGTGTCGTGCCCCGTTCTCTAATGGCCTAAAAACCATGTCAGAAATCTGGGTGTAATTCTAGACTCTGATCTAAACTTTAACAGCCACATTAATTCAATAACTAAATCAGCCTACTATCATCTGAGAAACATAGCAAGAATTAGAGGTTTCATGTCTAAACAAGACCTTGAAAAGCTCATCCATGCGTTTATTTCTAGTAGGCTTGGTTATTGTAATGGTCTCCTGTCAGGCCTATCTAAAGGGGCTGTTAGCAAAATTGCAGCTCATCCAAAACGAGTCTTAACAAAAACTAACAAATTTTAACACATCCCACCAATTCTCAGATCTCTACACTGGCTACCAGTCTGTCAGAGAATTGAATTGAAAGTACTCCTAACTGTCTATAAATCACTAAATCGTCTCGGACCAAATTACATATCAGACCTTCTCAACATTCCAGCTAGACCCCTAAGGTCAGCTGAGTCCAGTCTATGAAACACTCCAAGAGTGAAAACAAAACATGGTGAAGCAGCTTTTAGTCACTATGCCTCATGTAGCTGGAATAAACTCCCTGAAGAACTCAAACAGGCCCAAACTCTAAATATATTCAAAACTAGGCTTAAAACCTTCATGTTTTGCAGAATCTATGACTGAACACTAGCACTTTGATTTACTCTTCTACTCTTTATATCTTATTTTTTATTATATATACACTTATTTGTATTTTCTTACCTATTCCTTTTACACTGTATAATTTTATGCTTTGTGTATTATTGTACTTTTTACATCTAATTTTTACTCTATATACACTTGTTATCTATTCTCCATATTCTGTATTCTTTATGCTCTGTGTAAAGCTGTATTTCTGTATGAAAAGTGCTATATAAATAAACTTGCCTTGCCTAATTCAAATCAAAGCTACCTCTAAATTATATTGATTTCAGACACCATTATTAACTATTCACACTCCACAATCTGCTAGACCAAATATTCACACAAAATAAACTTCATGAGTGGGATGTGCAGTTTTGGAACAGTAGTTTGTTGACCTATAAACTCTTGAGCCTACAAACTAAGCTGAAGGAACAGCCGACTCCTGGAGAAAAGCCAGTGAAGCTTGGAATGAGAGTAAGTAACCGTGCTTGGATATGGACTCGGACCTTTCTCGCTAGAGCCACATCAATTGAACACTCTGCCTATTGGTCAAATCTACTCATCTGATTCCTGAATGTGTCACTGCAATCAGCTTCTAATCAGCAAAAACTAGACTAGAGATCAACTTTATACATTGACTTCAACAATGAGCGCATAGTGCTTTACATTTTCATCCTCTCCATACTTGAGGTATATTGTGCTGCTTTGCTGACGTGGGAACTGGAAGCCCATCTTCCATATTTTCCGTGCCCAGGCCAGGGCTGTCTTAATACCCACACACTCAATCAATAGCGGCAGGAAGACACGACAAGGGCGACAAGATATTATCTGGCTCACACCCTGGACCCCTGATTAGGTCTTCATCTACACTCTGTCACGCTGAGATGTGATTAATTTAATGCCATTATGGCCTAATGACAAGCTGTCTGCAGACCTGCCACAGCTCGCACCCTCCGCAGCCTCTACCAGTCCAACACTGGCGGGCTCAGACAGAACTCAACCAATTCCCCACCACTGTCTCACTACCCTAACATGTTTCAGACCTCTGTGCCTCTTCCAACACAACCAATCCCGCTCCACCAATTCCCTACGCCGGCATGGTAACACGCACACTCGTTTAAACATTGCTCCGGGCTAGTGGAGGCTCAGCAAAGGAGGATCACCCACAGTAACCCGCGGTTTATTTACCAAACACAATCATCTTCCTGGAGTGCCTCCTGTTGCGGACAGCACCAGCAACGTGCAGGTTGGAAAGAGAATATTCGTTGGCCGGTCTCTGAAAAAAAAAACCCCGCTTGCCGTTCTTGAACGCTGATTTATGACCACGAGGGTCTAGTGTAGCCTCAGGTGCTCACTGTGGTCAGAGCTCTCTGCACCTTCATTATTATAATTAGAGAGAGCCGCTCATTTCAATGTGAATAATTGAGTGAGAGTTAAGGCACCTGGGCTGCAGGTCCTTGGCTCAGTCCGCATTGTAATGGAGGTGATCATAGAAGAATGCGGCATGAGAAAAACGCTGCTCGCTACCAGTAGGAGCAAATGAGGCCTGCACACTGTAAATGAGTCGCGCTCGGCAGAAAAACACAGGTCCTTAGAGGGGTCACTGTGGTAATCGCCGTGGTAACATCACAAACTAGCGTGTGCAAAATACCGCACTTTCCTTATACCACGAATGCGGGAGCAAACCGAACTCTGCTCTGCCCTGGAGCAGAGATACTTAAGGGTCCCTCAGCTGGTGGTGCTGGTGTGCAGTGGTGTGCTCTATACTCACCAGTGGGGGCATCATCCCTTTGCTAGACGGAGGGATAACAACCCTTAGGTCTGGCTTGCGGCTGCCCATCCCCATGCTCCCTCCAGGGGGTGGTGGAGACTTGGTGGGCATGACTTTGCCCAGGCCATTGCCACTGGGTGTGCTGAGGAGGCCTGGAGAGCCCCTGGAGTTAACGTAACCGTTCCCTGCAGAGGTACACAATGACAGAAACACATCATCAAACCACGGCCTGTGACTGACAACACTCCCAGTCATCAGCCAAACCTCTGGCGCAGTGTTGTGTCCTAGCGTGCTGCGGCACGCAGCGTTAAGTGTTTCCAACCCTCTGGGAAGCTTTAATAGACTTGGATAATTATCCTGCACATTTACGAAAATAAAATGTCCATTTTAAAATTGATGAGCCTTTCATTTTTACTGTGAACGATTACATCAAAGTCAATTCCTTGCATCTTGGGATGTGGAACAGTTCACCGGCAAATGTACTGTGACGGCTTGAAAGAAATAGTTGAAGCCATTACAGTTTAGTAGAAATACTATAAGATCACTAGATGTTCTTTTTTATGCAGCATTTTTCCACAATGAACACAGAAACAACTGCAAACTGGTAAACTAAGGTGTTCTCCCTTCAACATCCACACCTTCATGTGCATGTGTTAGTTGCCATTTCAGAAGTGACATTTAAAGCGGGAGGTCGCTACATGCAAGTTCCTGCACTTTTACAATATTTGGCTAAACTTCTGGCACCTCTAATATGAGTTTACTGCTACAACCAAATTTTAGATGGTATTATTATTATTATTATCATTATCATTATTATCATTATGTATCCATATCTTGGGGGGCTGTATGTGTAAAAACGCTTGGCAGGTTCAAATAACATGGCGTATATGCTGTAAGTATAGTGTGATAACTTGACCTTTGACTTTATGGCCACCAAATTTAGCATTTTGCTACATTTCACCTTTCTTTTTACCCATGCACATGTTCTTACTGCATGTTGCATTGAGCCACTAGATGGCGATGCTGTGCACTGTTGCTGCAGTTTGTAACCCTGTTTCAGCAAGTTCAAAATGCATTGGAACACTTTTTAGTGTATTGTGTCATTTTGGAGAAACGTACTGTCTGAATTCCTCGATGGACAACAGTCAGAACCAAAGCTGCCATTGGAGGGAGGAAAACAGCTAAAACGCATAGTAGTAGGGCAGCTCTGTTAGGGACGTCACTTTTGCTGTGCTATAGACTTGACAGGCAGCCACATAATCTGCATGGTCCTAGAGGACACATTGTTCTTTTAATGTATAAAAGTTGTTTAGTTCGTAAAGTGATATTACCAAAATGGCATGTTTAAAAAAGTGGTCGAGACGTGACACTACCACGTATGAAGAAATCTACGCCCATGTCAGTGAGTCACCATGAGTCAGCCCCACCTCTGTTCTATGAACCCCACCCCTCCTCACTCCCATTCCATCACTGGGCAACCATCCCATGCAAAGTGTGAATCTTATCATTGGGAGTGAACAGATGACCAAAACTCAATGGTGGGAGATTCCTTCTATCTTTGATAAATACTTAGAATTCTCGGTAACGTATAATTGTTATAGACTTCACCATGCTATGGGCTGCCATCTGTGTGGATTTACAGTATAGTCATATAGCCATATATCACATTGTATTATATGTTATCATAATATGTATCTCAGCAATAACAGCGCCAAGGCAATGTGCATCTTAATGTAATATAGTTGGCTCATAGGAGAGTTTCTGATTTTGATTACGTAGTTTTGTGCTTTTATATAAATAAAAGTGGTTTTCAAATTGAACTAAAACCATTCTGAAGCAAAACAAAGACCTGAGGAATTGCAGTTAGATCAGTACAAACTGTTTGAACCTGCTATGTTGATACCTGCCGCTTTTTGAAATGCAGGTTTCACAACAAAAATAAATGCTGCCTTGGCCTTGGCACACCGATAGAAATAAAATGCAAATACTATAAACCTACCATGTCTGAAAACTCAATAAATAAGGATTATAAAATGTGCTGAAATCCTGAAAGGGGGGGGGGAA
>OMOT01077819.1:0-12110 GCA_900312575.1 Acanthochaenus luetkenii
TTCCTCGGACGGTCAGGGGTCTGGGCACACAGCGCACCCCGTCTTCCACTCCGGCATCCACTCTCTCGCTGGTCCTCCACTCGCTCACCTCTACTCCCTCTCTCACTCCACACCTCCCACGTCACTCACTACCTTTTCCTCTGTCTCTCCTCCTCCCCACACTTCTTCCTCCTTCCTTCTCTTCTGTCTGAGTCACACTGAGAGAGCGAACTCTACTTCCTGCCTCTTTTTATAGGGCCCGCTCTCTCCCCTGATTGGCCCTGTGCTTCCCCTTTCACTTCCTCATCACCTGTCTTGCATCTAGGCTGAGTAGGGAGAGCACTGCGCTTGGGCCCTAGCGCCCCTAGAGGAGCCTGCCTAACCTGCCTCTGGCTGCCACAATATGTTAGGTGGTTTTAAGAAAGGAAATTCCTTGAAGAGTAAACAGTTAAAATTACTGAATTACCCCATATGTTTTACTTAAAGGACAATTCCATTTTCCATCCCTTTAATGTTAATTAGTCCGTTTTTCCATGCAGCGCCAGGATTAAAGATATTATACGTTTTGCCATTCTGATGTACAAGTACAAGTTGATCAATTCCACACTTTGCGTAGAAGTGATCGTACGGCTGGAGTACGCACGCTTGATAAATGAGGGCTCAGGAACCCTAAGCGCGTCTGGAAAGTATAGAAATCATTCACATGCTAGCTGTATTATTAGCAGCATTGGCTGTCAATGTGTGTTACTATTAACGCATCCAAAACGTGTTAGACACGATGTAGACACACGGATGTGTTGAAAAAAAAAAAAAACCTGTCTGTACCAGTCGACAGATGTGACCTGTGAGTTCAGACAAGGGTCATGGTCTCAGATGTTAATTGTGCTAATGGGGAGAATTGATTTAAAAAAATAGTAGTTGCACAGATGCAGCCAAAGTCGAGTTCCACTTTTCACATTGTGTGCCACATGCAAGACTGGTCTACTATTTCTCAGCTCCTGGACAGAATTGTTTGGAAAATGCACATGCTATTTCAGTTTCAGTCATCAGAAGATGCAATGAATTATCTGACAACCAGTTATATATATATACACTGTATAGTCCCTCTGTAAAACAGAATTGGTTGCAGTGGTTGATGCAGTGCTAATGCAAGATAGATGCTGGAAAACACAATGCACATAAACAGCAGCAGCGGCAGTCGAGGGTCACCCAAGGATACGAGGAGGCATAGGCGCAACGGTAGAAAATGTCTCACCATCAGTACAAGCAGCCAATAGTACGGAGTGTAAAGGTGAGAGCCATGGCGCCCTGACAGCATTCCTGTGCTAGTCGCTTCTTTGGCGTTGTGTATGCATTTGCGTGAACTTGTGTAAGTGTTTCTTTTTCTCTCCCTGTATCTAATCTTAACCGTCTTTATACCACCAACGTTTCCTTTCCTTACCCTCTTTCTGCTCTGCAGTGCAGTTCTTATCGCTGCCATTTGTCACTTTGTCCTTGCCTTTGTCCCCCCTCCCTCCTTTTCTATCTCTCCTTCTCTTGTCCTTGTTTTATTCTACTCGGGACATTGCAGCAGGGCCTATTTTGATTTCATAAAGCACTTCATTTTGTTGTGTTGCCGCTTTGTACTTATTACTTTCATGCTGCTTCTGCAGTTTGATGGTTGCCATGTATTTATACCCTTCTGAAACGACAAGCTAATTTGTCAACTCAAGTGTATTTTCTCAAAACACGCTCTTCCTCGCATGTTCAAGACAATGGTTGAGTCAGAATAATCTCTTATTCTACTGGAGATTGGTCATTGACTATGAAGTCGGGGGAGCTTTAGTCTTTTTCTCGACTGCACAAATTCACAGGTTTCAGAATTGTAAACAAAGTGATAAGTCTACAAACAGAGAGATGGAGAAGGACAGAGAGGTAGAGAGAGAAACAGACAAAAAAGGTAGAGAGTGAACTTTTTAATTGTGGTCTGGTCCTGCCCTGGCAGAGTCGCCATCTTAAAGTTTCAGTTTCACACCATGCACACATGCACAAACTCTTTCAAACACACGCACACACACACTCTCTCCCTCATTCACACAAGATGTATCATGCCATCAGACATGTATAAATTAAGACTGCACAGGAGGAATAAACATAGTTATTTATGCCAGGCAATCGGTTGGCTACATGGCACAACAAGACAAATTAAGCCAGTAAATGAGGCAGAAGGAAAGACTGGAGGCTTTCGCAGAGGGAAGAGATGATGAAAGAAACAGAAAACCCCTGCTGTTTCCCTACATATACGGTATGGCTAAATACGTTTAAAATAATTGTCCACAGTCATTGTTTTAACATCTTTAAGGCTCATGCCCCCTTGGAGAGCTGAATGTTTTGAAACTCGGGTGTCTTGTATCCTGACAATCAATCAATCAATCAATCAATCAATCAATCAATCTTTATTTATATAGCCCTTTTATACAAGTATGTCTCAAAGGGCTTTACATTGCATGCATCATATACATAGTACATCACACCATGCACCACACTACACACAAACACATACATTTGACAATAATTCTGACCTTTGATTATTGACGTTTTCTGATGTTTTTTAAAACAGTTTTGCCCTGACAAAACCTCAGGGGCGATGATGGCATGCTGATTGTGCAAACTTGGGACTTGCAGGATTTGTTTTACCTCTATGAGGGTATGAGGTCACCTGAGACCAGGGTTGGGTGCGGTGAGGGAGATGACGGCCCGGTCTGTGTGAATGGTTGGAGTTATATAATATATACAATATGTATATAATATACACAGATGGGGTAACCGTAAAGCTTGGTGTTCGTGGTCTATACGTACTGTGTGTTTGTGACGATCGCTCAGCTGACACCGTTTTCAGTCAGAAGCGAGCCTTTGGCGCCCCTTAGTGGGCAAAGTGTTCACACAGGAAGCAACGGGGCTCTGTCTCGGGCAGACCGGGTTTGATCGACGGGGAGGCTTATTCATAGTTTAGCGCTGTGCTATTGCTTTCATCCTCCAGTATCTCTATACATCTGATCCCTCTCCACTTCATGTGCCCTCTCTAACTAACTGACTATAGACTCTCTCTGTCATGGATTCCAATGCATCAAAAGTGATTCCTTCTCGCGCATTCTTCCTTTCCCCCCCTTCTGTTTCACTCTTTCCTTCTCTCCTATTATGATGCAAATCAAATGGGCTTTGTTGGCATAATGTTCACTTAATGCCAAACTGTGTAAAATTGTAATACACTCATGAACTCAAACAATAAATCAGACACCAGAATAAAATGATAACATCTGTCTGTAATGACAAGTATACAGTAAACTTACAGTGTTCATTGAAATGTGAATCTCCCTCCCCTCAGTCAAACACCCCCCACTCACTCTCTCTCTGTTCCTCATCTCTTTTCTCTCTCTCCATCGCTCTCCAGGTTGTTGTTCCTTTGACTCAGCCACCTGTCCCTACTTCTCTCTCTACCTCCCTCCATCTTTCGCTCTACGACTAAGTGTTGGGTTTGATGTTAATATGTTGACTCGTGTGTGTGTGTGTGTGTCGTCCCCCCCCACAGGACAGCAAAGAGCCTTCAGATTGCTACCTCAGTGGGTCTTTCACCTCCCCCTCCTGCACGCTGGGCATCGACCTGCGTCGGGGGCGACGCCGTTTCTCTGGCACCCTGCAGCTTCCCCCGTTGTCATGGCGACAAGGGGAGAGGTCACGGACGCCAGACGATGAGTTCATAGCCAGGCCGACGTCCCTGCCCTTCGGAGCCCCTCCCAGGATAGACATCACGCCGGTTGATCCTGAATGGTGAGCGGACTGTACTGTACAAGCCAGGCCCGGGTTCCATTGTCTTTCTATTCAGTCGACTCAGGATGCTGATTCTCTTCAATTTTCAAACAAAGTGAAAAAGGTTTGAATGAGGAGGTTATATCTGAAGTTTTAAGAAGTTACTGAAAAGGAATGCTCAGTCGTTAGAAAATTCAATATTGTTGCAAGTTTGTGAAAACCTCGTAACTTCCCATTTTCATGTTTTAACTTTGTTGAACAGTTGAAAGATCACATGATCTTGTGTAGGATGAGACACTTCAAAGCCAATTGGATAAACTCAAAAATGCACAGGCTGTTTTTCTTAGTTCCTGAAAAGTTGACATTTAGTAAATATCACACTTTGAATTGATTTAAAATAAAGCGCAAGGTGCCACACCTGTGACACATTCACTAGAAACACACACACACACACACTGTCACAGGCACGTGCAAGCAAACAAACGTGCTCATGTGGCATGTACCTCTGTAGCAGGGTGTGATAACCCTTTGGCTGATGGTGGATACTGGGTGTCCTGTGTACAGTTAGATAGCTCTTACCAATGATTGCCCGTTATTTTTTCTCCCAAATAACATTTTCTGACTTTTTTTCTGCTTCATCTCGCTCCCAATTTAGATGATTTGTCACCTGTATGATGTTTGAAATGGACAAATGTTTTGTCACAAGTTGAGTTGGCCCTAGATGTGATGAGCTCCACTTGACCTCGGTGTGGGGAAAAACAGTATCTACTGATTATGTATTCTGCAGTTCTTTACAAAGTGGAACATCTTGGAATACCTTTGATAGAACTTCATAGCTTTAGTCGAGAATCAGATAAAAAGTCACAACATCAGATTCACAGTTTGAGAACCGTAAACTCACAACGTTGCAAGTACATGGCATTTGCTTAAGCCTGCTGCATGAACTATGGGGTTTACCATTTGCTGTAAAGCTGATGCCTATTTTCCTGCCTTGTCCCATTGGCTAGAGTTTAACAAGCTCTCCTTAGCTTCCCTTTGATGTTTTCTCAGTTGTGTAATATGGCCTGTGTTTTAAGTGACACTGTAATGGCACATTGGTCACAAAATGGTGTCTCAGGACTTGAACGTACGCCTCAGTATAGACATGCTGCTGCTCAAGTGATGAATGTGTGTATGGCATTGAACTAGAAGGTAAGTATAAAGATATTTCTCATACCTTTGAAGCTACTTCACGGGGGGTACTCAAAGTCAGTGGAGCCACAAGCCAAGCCATAGCGAACCATGGCTCGCACCAGATACTGAGCACAGTTGAGACAGTGGCCGGTCTGTCATGTTGCATTCAGACCCAGTTTAAGATGACACTGCCTTGTGCACTCGCACACACATCAATAGGTATGCAGTTTCACTGAACACGTACTGTAGAACAAACACAAGCATGTGTGTTCAAAAACACACACACTCACACACACACACACTCACACACTAACAGCCAGTGGCTGGTCTTTGGCGTGCAGCCAGTTGTCCAGGAGTCTCAAATTCAGATAAGCTTTTAGTTAATAAACTGTGTGTTAGAGAAGTTGGTATTTGTAACAGGCAGTTGAGGAAGAGGCAGGGTGTTTTCAGTGCATGTAGTAGCCTTGAGGAGGAGGATATGGGATGAGCAGTGTTACTCGAATAGAAGCCATTGAAGCCCATGCATTTTTTCAAACAATACAGTGAGTTTTTAATGGGGTTTACTGTTCCAAGAACTAGTTGACTCCACTCGTAAAGGACCAAAAAACCTTCAATTCTAGTGAAACTATCAAGTCACTGCAAATTTACTTTGGGGTAATTTTTTTTGATCTCAATCTAAAACAGCCTCTCAATCTAAAATAACAGTATTACAAGATTAGACAGATGAGTAATTTCTGTGCTGCAATGTTCTTTGATGAATCAGATTTAAATCTTAAGATTAAAAAGAACGTCCTGCTTTTTGAAATTGAGTGGGAATCTGAGGTGCTGCATTCTCTATTACTACCAGAAAGGGGCAATGTGAGCACGGTTGAGCTGGTCTGGGCTGACACACAAACACACACACACACACACACACACACATTCTTTTTTCTGATGATGACTTCTACTTCTGCCACTATGTCCCCTTCAGGCAGTGTTAGGGTCAGCAGAAGCTTCCTCCATGTCCTCATGTCTGATTATGCTCTTCCTTAGTGAAGCCCTCAGCTGGTGTTTATGTGTGTGTGTCTCTTACTTTGTCTGTAGCACCATTTCAGCATTTTTCCTGCTGATGTACACAGTTGTTTCAGAGCACATTGATTGTTGAGATTTTGTGTGTGTGTGTGGGTGTGCTGTGTTGGTGCAGTATGCTGTTAAGTGTGCATCAAAACTTGGAACTTTGTGTGTGTGTTTCTCTGAGTAAGTGTGTGTCTTAGAGTGAGTGTGTACTAGGGCTGTTCGATATGACGATAGAAAAATCTCTGTACATATTTTCCTCTATCGTCTCTATCGGTATTGCCGCAAAAAAGTAGCAGAGCTGTTTTACGGATCATTCCCGACCCCGCTTTACGTTCTCTACACGTGGACTGAAATAACAAACAAACACGGAACAGCGACACAGAAATAAACTCTGTTGCATTTTTGAACTGCCTGTTAAACAACAGTTTTCAGTCCCGCTAATTATTCCACTGATTTACAACCAGAACAAAATTGGATGCAATGGATCATCAGCTCTTAACACGAGCGTAGCTCTGTATGTAATCTGGACCAATTAGCTTCTCTATATTTGACCAAACGCATTTTACAGTAACCATCTGCTGATGATGCGGATAACTTAGTAAAGGACTATCCACTAGGGATGGGCAGATCAAAACTGCTATCGATACTTGCATACTACTCATTTGGTATCGATGCCTTTTGAAAAGTATCAAAGTTATTTTTAATCCAAAATGCGGTTGCGTCACTCAAGCGTCATAGTTTCACTACGAGGTGGGAAACTCCCCAGTTCCCAGGTGTGTTGACGGCAGCCTTACAATCTCCAACAAGTGAGAAAGCATCATGAAGGGACTTTAGTTTCATGGACTTTACAGTTTACAATGTCCAGAGGTTTTACAAGATGTTCCCAAAAAACTAACAGATTTCTTGCACTATTTTCAAAGGCAATTCAGAGCAGTCTGATTGTTGGTTTAATTTTACTTATTAATTAATATATGGTTGTTTGTCTTCTTTTGGCTGTTTCTCTTCTGATACACTGCTGTAGTGTGTTGGTCATGTTAAATAAAAAGTACATTAATATAACTGCTTTGGAGTTAGTTCTTAATGGAAACATTTATATTTTAATAATGCAGCAGGTTAGAGGGTTCCTTGTACAATTTACAGCATTAGTTCTCTGAGAATCTCTTTCATATCCAATCAAAATTGGTATTGTAACTGAAACATTCCTAACCGAATAGATATTGAATCAAATCGAGAATCGAAAAACAAATCGAATTGGGGCCTAGTGAATCGGAATCGAATCGATTCGGGAAATCAGTGGCGATACCCAGCCCTAGAGGCATGTGGTTATTTTGTATAGAGAAATTATTCATCAAATTTACAGAAAACGTACTATATTGTGATATATATATCGTTATCGTGATATCAAATTACCCATATTGTGATAGAAGATTTTGTCTATATTGCACAGCCATACTGCGCGTATAGGACGGAGAGGTTGAGAGTTAAGACAGAGAAGAATGAAAGTCAATGAGTACATTTATATGCCTCACTAATAATCTGACCTTAACCCGATGAAGGCAATACTGTGACTATAGCAAAATAATGGTGCATGTAAATGTAGTATTGTTGTTTTCGCAACACTCTGTTGTGAGTATTGGATACAAAAGTGAACTCCAATGAAGTTTCAATATAACCAGAGGATGTAGTGGATGTATTTGTTAGAATATAATGAAAAACATCAGTATGTGCTTATTAAAGATGAGTGAAGAAATATCGTACTATGGTCAAGTAGTACTGCCACTTAAAGGCAGGGTGGATTAATGGTTAGGGAGACTGTTACCTAACCAAAAAGTCACAGGTTTGATCCCCACAACAACCAGTATGTTCATCAACAGCCATGTGTCCATGATCAAGACAATGAACCTCTTGCTCCCTCATTAAACCTCTTGCTGCATTATCCTGGGGGATAATGGCATCAACCAAATGTAAATATAAGGTGAGACAGTAATTAGTATGAGGAAGGCAAGAAAATTTACTCATCCTCACACAAACGTGGATTCTTGACAAGAGAGATTAAAAAGCAACGTCCCAGACCAGTGTTACAGGAAGTGTTACAGGTAGTAAAGCGTTACAGGAAAGACATTGCATGTTCAATACAAGTTTTGCTTATATGTCTAGCAACTTTAGTTGGTGGATGTTTAAGTGTCGCAATATAAAAAGTAGCATGATTCAAATTCCTGATTGTGATATTTGCTTATATGTACCCAGAAGTCACTGGTAATAAACAGGCTTCCCAGAGCGCTTATGGTACGTGTATCTATTGAAATTATGCAAATATGCTGTCAGTTGTGTATACTGATACTGTATACAATTCAAAATATGAATTGAATTACAAGATATGAATTGACCCCTTCAAACTGGATTTAAAAGCATATTTGGAAATGTTTTTTCACATCAATGACACCAATCAGATTGTGGTTTGTCTGCACTCTGTGTACTTCCTTTGTGCAGTGTGTTGTTGAGCGCTGTCCTCTCCGCTGGCATTTCAGTCGACTTTCGAGTCTGTGTGAGTAATCTACACAACCAGTGAGCAGAAATTGGACTTTACTGCTTTCATTTCATGCAAGCAGACAAAGGCAGACAAAGTTATTTAAAATGTGCTCACGCGCAACCACACAAACACATTCTAAATGCTTTACTTTGATCAATTTGTCCACCGTATCCAACTAAATTGCCGGAGTTGATTGTGATGATGATGACGGTCACAGCGATTACGATGATGTTAGCGAAAATGGCGGTGATGATGCTGCTGCTGATGATGATAATGATTGTGAGAATAAATAACGATGATGTTAACACCAAAATATATGAGTTAGATACATCCAGCCATACATCCATGATGGGAAGTGCTCACCTCTACTCAAATAAAAGACCAACACTCAACATCCAGATAGTGGCACATCATATAGTTTATTATTGAAAGCCTGGTGCAGTCAGTCTCTCCACAGTTTCCTCAGCTTCCAGAGAGTTTTGATTCAGTGTCACAGTAAACATTTATTTTGTCATATTTACCTCAGCTACACCCATAGAATTTGAATTGGATAGAACAGACTTTCCTACTTATGGATTGTTGGACCGATTTGTGTTTAATCTCTTTATATTACTGATGGTAAGTCATCACATTTTATTACTTAAATGATAATCTTGTAACGTTACAAAGCGAACCCATTTTAGTTTAGGCTACAGCCACAGTATGATCCACTTTACGGCCTTACTGCACAGACTTCCGCTGTCACCATAGCAACTAACCCTTAACATGCCATAGGCGCCATTTTATGGTGTACTAGTCAAATGACCACGGCAAACAGTGGAAAGTCCATTCTATCTGTGTGAGTGTGAATTTCAGGGTAGTTTAGACTGTCTAAGACTGTGAGAGAGAGAGAGAGAGAGAGAGAGAGAGAGAGAGAGAGAGAGAGAGAGAGAGAGAGAGAGAGAGAGAGAGAAAAAACAAGGATTAGGATAGAGTTTAGACATCTATACTCACATCTATATAGACATCTATTTCTATATACTCGAGAGATTTAGGCCCCTCATGTCAAGACCTAATGTTGAAGTGCGATCGAACAGGACACACAACTAGGGGTTCAACATGGTGTTACAGCAATGGAAAGTTCAAAGAACAAGCTCAAGTTGCACAAGTTGTCCCTTAAATAGACACAGAGATGCATGGAAAATGAAACATCCACGTCATTCCACATCAGGAAAGTAACCCCAAACCAGAGAAGAGCTACTAGAGCCACTTTACTGTGGCTGTAAGGACTTTATCTTGGTTCTTCCTGTCCTGTGATCAAGCCTTGTGTTTTCATACAAAACCACAAAGACATGAACGTTTAACATGGAGCAAAATGGCCCGGTCACTGTCTAAATCAATCTGTTTAAGTCTTTCACCTTTTTGAAATGGCTTTCTGGCATTCTTCCCATTTGTTCTTTGTTTTTATCTTGTCCATTTCCTGTTTTCGTTCTAATAAATCTCACTAATGTGAAATAGTCAGTAATAATGGACCTCATTGTGGAACATTTTCTTGTGTCTTCTTAAATATCTTCTTACGAACTTCGTAAGACCAACCCTAAGAAACAGCCCCGCCGGATTCATGAACTCGTGGAAATGTGTTCTTAACCCTCCAAACTGTTCTCAGCTGCGCTCCTCCAATGAGGAACGCCAGTGATTCTTAAATTGAAGGCGCGTTCTCATACACCTGAATTAACATACATAAACGCCCAGCCAGCTCCTTATAAGGGTATGCAAACACAGGACCGTGTGCACACAGAAGGTTTTATTTGTCACATGCAACATCATACCAGTAAGATGAGCAGTGGAATGTTTCTCCTTTGGCTCTTACAATGTCACACTAAGCAAGATACAAAAAATAAAACCAACAATAAGAAAATAACAACAGAGAACAAGACGGTATATGGACTATAAAATGATAACCAACAATAAGAAACTAACAGAGAAGGAGATGGTATATGGACTATTATGTTTACTTCGATCTTGTAGTATTTCTGGCCCTTTTTCTCGCTCCTTCTTCCCTCATAACATGCGATAGTGGGGTGTGAAACATCAGCGCCGTGCATCACACCTCTGACTACCGCTCCAGTTTTGAGACTGAAAACAAGGGAGACAAATGGAGAAATCTGACAAACCAGTATCTGTCCATGTTCAATGCTTCAAAGTGGTTTTCCAAGCCAGTTTTCACTTTGGTTGAACAGGCTTTTGAACAGGCGTAGAATATGACATCACGACCAGTTGACTCACCAGTGTTGGCTGCTATTGGGATGCCTCACCACTATGTAATTTTGAAAAGCTGGTCTAGAAACTGTACTGACGTTCTACATCCCACTAACCCATGGCAAAATAGAAACAATTAACAATATTTCATTGTGTCCAGGGTTATGCTTTGTCAAGAGTTAGTGTAACCTGATTGCTGGTGAAATGTTGTAATTATTTGTGTTGAGATAAAGGAGAGTTGGGGAATTACATGCAACACTAATCTAGGCTAATTTGAACCCGCGGTGTTGCAAACAAATGGCACACACTCACAGCCTGCTGAGCCTCCATGATGCCTCACATTTCTATAAGTGATTTTTTTATATGCATGGTTGGAAAGACTATTTTGAAAATGTTTTATTGGCAACCATTTAGAGAGAGAGAGAGGGAGAGCGCCATGATCCTATGGCTCAGAATCATCAGTGACTCACAACCAAAACAAAACACCCTGCAGAGCAGACAAGCAAGTGCTCACATTTACAAAGCTCGACATGCTGCCTTTCCGCCTGTTTTGATGTTCTTGGATTTTTCCCCCTCATCTCGTCTTTCTCTACCTTCAGGGCATTCTCCCTCTTCTTTCCATCTCTTTGTGTGTGTGTGTCTGTCTGGCATTGTCTATCTATTCTCTCTTTATTTCTCACTAGATAGCAATCTCATGGTTGGATTGCTTCCATTCTCCTCCACGGCAGATATAATTATGGAGGGGGTCGCGTGTGTGTGTGTGTGTGTGTGTGTGAGAGAATGTCAGATAGATTGTGATGGAATGTTCTCTTAAACACTTTGTCACTGTGTCACTATGCAGATTAAGCTATATGTGATGTGGATGCCTTCTTCAATCAATTAAATTCCAACTGCGTGTGTGTGTGTGTGTGTGTGCATACATGCTTGCATGTTTTAGAGTTTGTGTGAGTCCGTTGACCTCCGAGTTTGTATTTCACTGTCTCTTCACTAATACCCATATCTAAATAAACGGTTTATTTTTCCCCCTTTTCAAATAATCTTCCCTACATCACAAAAGGTCACAATGTCATCAGCAAACATTGCCACAAAATCTGGCCAAATGTAAAAAATGTAATCAGGCAACCTGTTACCGTGCCTGCCTGCTTGTCGTCACAACAACCAACAGCCAATGGTGAACAGGGGAGGCGTGGCCTGTGCTCGCTGCGTGCCTGCTCTGAGCTCCTTGGGTATATTCTGAATGAAACGGCAAGCGCAGCGTTTGCCTGTGTGAGCTCTGCTCTGCTCACCGCTCTGACTGAGTGTGTGACTGAAAGGAAATCTGACTTGCGGCTCATCATAGTGGGAGTCT
>OMOT01077820.1:0-11063 GCA_900312575.1 Acanthochaenus luetkenii
CTAGGACTCAGGCGTCAGCAATAATATCAGGGCAAACTCTCCTTTCCTCTCCTCTGTGTGCAATGGCATGGGGGATATTGCAGCATTAGGATGCACGAATTATAGCCATATTGTTAGCTCAATGTCGGGGGACATAGACGTGTTTCTGGAACCAGCATGTCATCGGTGAAAAGCCAGAAATGGAAAATCGGGGATTATGAGATGTGTTTTAAGTATATCCCCGTGCGTACTGTTTTGGATTGATCAATTTAAGCCAATCACACTGTATAACGCTCTAATTGAATTAGGATGCCACACTTGCCGCAAAATGTTTTGAGCGTTAGGCTGCTCCCCTGTTGATCCAAAGGCAGCTGTGCTGTTACAGAGGCAGGTACGACTGAGTGTTTTGTATCATGGCTCCACATACAAGGAAATATGTAAAATGGATCTTTGTGCAATTTCCAAAGACAGGGGGGAAAAAAAGAAGGGAAAGGACCAACCGGTGCAATAACAAAGGATGCATTACCTAATAGATTTGGCAGAGTTCGGGGCAGTCTGATAAAGCTGGGTTACAATACTTTAATCAGTCTCTAAGAACACAAGCCAATTTAGGAAGAAGCCTGACATCCAAGATAGGCTTTCAGACAGGATTAGAAATCGTGAATGGAGAGTAGACATGTCTGCCAGAGCAAGCCGTCGTCAAGGCACAGTGTTCCCTCCTCCATGTGTGATATTGAGGCATGTCTGCTTCCCCCCTCCGCTGTATTTCAAACGTCACATTCATTCTTGTCACCTCAGTTACAATGAATGCAGATGAGTATTAGTGGCAAGACACAGTGATGGTTGCCTCTGTTGTTCACTCTCTCCCTTGGAGAAAGGGCACTGTCATGTAAGGTGTCCTTTGGAGCTCATCATCATCTGGATTCTCTGGGCAGACTAAGAAGATCTGGAATAGGATGTGATGAGGGGGGAGGAGCTTGCTTTCCCAAAAGTGGAAGAGGAAAAACTAACTTTGCTAAGCCACACCCCGTCCCCCCTGTCTAGCTCGTCTCTGACACCTTCGAGCCGGACACCAGACTCTTTGTTGAATGTATTAATTTCAGATTAGCCATTTTCTGAAGCTTTAGGGTCCCCTGAAGTGAAAACCTTGCCCCGAGATCCGGCTGCAGCCCTAGCCTGAGCGGGATCAATGGGTACGGCATCCAGGGGCAGTAATGGTGCCGGATAAGGGTCTGGTTCAGCTGTGGAGATTGATATCACCTCACTAATCCCCCTACATCACCTCTAAATCCACCGGGCTGCTGCTCTCAACAGGGCTTTAATGGGATGAATTAAGATTGAAACGCTCAAACCTTTCTGATTGTGATTTGTTTTTAATATAGTTGATTCCTTATTGGACAGAGATGGAAGATGCCATGATAATGTTTGTATGATACAGCTCCATTTACACTCACACACTCACTCCTGTTGCAGTAATGAAAGTACAACACATCTTCTTAATATCAAAGTACTATTCATTTCTTCATTGGGAATACCACTAATTAATGGCTGAGTATGTGCGTGGTTGATCTTTGTTTTTGCTGATGATGAAGGTCACCGCTTCATTAATGCAAGCAGCATCTATTGTGATGTTGTGATATACATAGTAATCACTTGGGGCTCACACTTTGCTGAGAGGGCCATATTAACATTGGTACCCCTTGATCAATGTTGACCTTTAGTTAAAAGCACACCAACGTTGGGTTGTGGTTCCAAACTTAATTATGCTCCCATAAGACTCCAGACATCATGTAGAGTCGACAGACCTCATTTCATCTGTTGCCATTAGGCGACAGTAACCCCATCCTCTGTATGAACAGGCCCCACACCGTAATGCTCGTGAATCCATTATGTCTTCTTTATAAAAATGAAAAATAGATGCTGTGGGTTTTGCTGTGTCAAGTGCACTCTTGTACATCTACGCTTTCAGCTATGTATTCAGAAATCCTGCTTGTCACACAACAATACACTTTGGCACCTCTCACTTCTCTGCAAACTACACCAGGCATTTGCATGTAAATAGCATCATTCTGCCACTGTGCTTTTGGCATTCGTGAATACTCTGCAAGGAAGTAGTCGAGGTCTTTGAAAACAAGCATCAAAATAATAATTATTATTAACACATTTTATTCTCAAAATTCATTTTGGCTAAATTGATCAACAATGTATATAAGGTTTCTTTGATTCATTGTTCGGGACATTACATTACAGCATTTAGGAGACACTTTTATCCAAAGTGACTTACATACATTACATTACAGCATTTAGGAGACGCTTTTATCCAAAGCGACCTACATGTCATACCATTGGCGGAGGCAGCCATGCAAGGTACCAACCTGCTCAACGGGAGCAATTTTGGGGTTAGGTGTCTTGCTCAAGGACACTACAACAGATTTATTTCCCGGGAGGAGCTGGACTTGAACCGCCGACCTTGCAGTTGCGGGGTGGGAACTCTACCTCCTGAGCTACTGCCGCCCATCATACCATTCACCACACTACACACAAACATATATTTGCATGTTTTTTTTGACTGTGGGAGGAAACCGGAGCAGGCGGAGGAAACCCACGAGAACACGGGGAGAACATGCAAACTCCACACAGAAAGGGCCAGGTGAGATTTGAACCCAGGACCTTCTTGCTGTGAGGCGACAGTGCTAACCACTGCGCCACCGTGCCGCCCACAATCTTAAAAATCCACAAATTAACATTAATTTGTACTCCCAATCACCTGCCTGCAAGGAAAAGATTAGGCTACAAAATTGGTGCATATGGTGCAATAGAATTTCCTTATGGAGGAATATACTGTTATACTGAATATACTGATGCTTTTGAATCAGAACAAGTGAAACAAGTGTGTTCTTACATGACATCTAGCAGTCCAACACAATGATGTACATTAAATTACCATGAATGTGGAATACCTTTCTGTTCTGTCATACATTTTACAGTTAACATTTAGGTAATTTTTTGCTTGGTACCAAACATTCAAATGTGTAGGTTTAGTTTTGGTTGTATGTTTTTGAGGAGCCATTTCACAGCGAATCATAAAATATGATCCTACAATTGTCACTGAGCACTGCAGCTTACTTACCTTAAATTAAAGCCGCCATTTAGCTTATTAGGCAATGGAAAGATTAATTTTCTCTGCACACTTACATTATATGCTGTACACACACTATTGCATTTCACAGTAGTGCACAAATGGGCTTCATTTTATTGTAACATTTTGTAATTAATTTCTTCTGGACAAGATATTTTTTTCATCTTTGTGTGCAGAAAACATAATTCAAAATGCATTGGATGAAAGCTGTGAATTACATGCACCCAGTTCCTGGCTTTGCATGGCTTACACACGCACACACACAATAATTAATTTCCTCATTTATAATCAAAACTATCAGATGAACACTGTCAGATGCACACTTCTACTTGGCCCAGAGAAATATTTTTAAATTACGGTTCATCAGTGTGAGGTACTGTTAGTTGTATAGGTCTATATCTGCATTTGGTCTTGGCTCTAGAAATGGTTATTCAGGCCAATGACAGCTGTTTGGTCTCTTTGACCCACAGTACAAGAGTCAGTACAAGCTGGAGGAGCTGATCTATTCGTTTACTATGCAGAGCTCGGTCAATGGCAATAAACCCAGAACCCTGATTGTGAGAGATCAACTCCCAGTTGTAATTACCAGCCAGACCTCAATTAACCTACAGTAAACCTTCAGTTCAACTCTATATGTGTGTGAAGTGTTAATAACTGCACAAATAAGAGTATTACTGAGTGTTTTGCCCATCTTTATCATTTATTTAGTACCTCTGATCCACTTGGATACATGTTCAATACACTGCATATCATTAGATATATTACTCAAAATCACATTGCCTTCTCAGTCATAGGATTCGATTCAGTTTGAAACTCAAATATCCCATTGATCCCATTGATATCCTCATTAATATGAAACCTTAATCCATCAATGCAAACTTGTGGGGTATGAGTGCTTTTTATAGGCATGTTGGGGTTTTTTCAAGCAATAATTTTGATAACTGGCTTTGAGGTCCATGCCAAGTAACATTTAGAAAAGTGTGCAGCAGGAATAATATAGTTTACATTTGAAGTGAAAGTCATGAACTTGAATACATACTGGAGTACCATATATGTGCTGTTCAGTTTCCTTGCACTTGCTTGAATTTGATTAGGGTTGCATCCCAAAATACAAAAAATATATTCATTCCAGTGTGAGCCACAAATTGATGTTAGTGCTGCCATGTTATATATGCTGTCCTCACAGTGGAGGAGATGAGAGAAGCTATACTTGAAACATCTTGAAACATTCTCATTGGTGGAGTATCCTCAAGTGTGTCCTCTCTAGGAATTCAATAATGTTTGACTTGCTCACCAAAGTCCAATGAAATGCAAGATGCCCGGGGCATCGACGAGGAGAAAAACACAACGTTCCGAAAGATATCTGTTAATAATACAAACATTTAAGACTCGATTAAGTTGATCATTGACAGCTTTATAGTAATACATACTGACAAGCTCCTTTTAGCGGATATGTATCTCCACTAAGTCATCGTCATTTGATGTCTCATGCTGATGCTGAAACACAGAAGCCATCCCAGTTTTCCCCAACCGCGTGTTCAAGTCAGCTCCTCGTAGAAAAGCTCCTAGTAGGAGTGGTGTCAAAGATGTCGAGGACAAGAGTTAGCAGTGATACGTATTAGGAGGTCTCCAAATTGTATAGGCTGTGTATAATAATGCTATGGCTTAGCGCGCTACTCGAGCTTTCACCAAGCGATCCTTGCCCCAAAATGCTACAGCGCAGCCATGCAATGGGAAATAGCCTGTAATGGACGATGTCAAAATGTGTGATGAGCAAAATCACCAGCATTTTCATTCCATTTCTTTGTCTGTGGTCAGTGGGTTGGTCATTTATAAAGACATTAGAAGCCACGCCTTTGTTTTCCATGACATGCTGTTACCAGCACGTTTGAGCCGTGTTGGCAGGTTGATTGAAATTGCATGTCTGTCAAGAGAACAGATCCCACCCTGCACGCGGCGTCTGGGGGAACTCGGATAATGAGTGTGCCACGTGTGAAGCTTTAATGTGTTTACATACGGCTTGATAAGAGACAGACCCAGTACTTGCCCCTGCGGTTTCTCAAAGGATCCCTGTGGCCTACTTGAGTGATTAGCTACTTGGAATATTTTCTCAGTAGGAGTGGGACTCCGCAGTGGATCAATAGGAGTTAAGATGATGAGCTGTTGGGGAAATGTATTTCTTTATCATGTTGTAGACGTAAGCTCTTCAGTCCTTTTCTTCCTAATGAAGACAGCTCACTTTGATTAATATCCCTGTACCTCCATCAGCTGTTTTACATATGGTACTACTGTCCAAACTGTACTCAGAGCCGCACACACCCAGTCGGGAGAAAGAGCGGCGATAGAGATGTAAAGATGGGCCCGCTGCCTCTGCTCGCAGCGTTAGGACCTCCTACATCAAATCCCCTCCTGTCGTTTCAGTCACGGAGAGCTAACAGTTGTTTCAAGCACAGTCAGCAGTTAACAGGATGCCCGTTATTTGTGCTGTGCAGCCATAGAATTCATCTCCACATGGACTCACCTGGAATCTGTCTTTATTTGCTCTGCCCGCTTCACCTCTCCACGTCTCCTTGGCCGTCTTGGCTGGTAATGATACTCATGGCAGCATTTATCCACCAGGCGGGAGGAGGGGTGGAGACATATAGCTTTGCAGGCGACCACAGCAGCGGTGCCATCATTCGTCACCATCTCCCTTCTGCTTCTTTGAAAAGTATGCCGGCATCAGTGTGGTGATTAGCAGTCAGAATGTGCTCTTTGTCCTTGATTTGATGCCAAATCTCCTAAGTAATAACGACTGCATCGGCTATGAGCCTGAGGAAAGGCGCAGGGACGTGCGAGTGGGCCGTCATCCCTCACTGTTACCGTAGCGCCGGATCCCAGCAGGAGCCGTATGAAACCTCGGTTCGGTTTTGACATTTTGTGAACGTTGTTTCTGAAACATGCCAATCTCCTTGATTTAATATGGTGCGCCGTTGTTCGTCAAGCTCCGGCAGCTTATACAAAGAGCGCGCCTGGGAGATGAGAACTGGAGTGTTGTGTACGTTCGTTATTGATTCTGCCGCGTTGAAAGCCGTGTTTACCCATTTTAAATAAACACGTGTGAGCGGACTGATACAGATATGATTTCCACATTATTGGTACACCTGGGCCATGGAGAGCAATCCTTTCATGAGATGAGATGGACCTCAAAATGGAGCCTCCGCACTGATATAGAGCGGTATCTTCCTGCGGCACAAAATGAAAGGGGAAGACACAAAATTAACTTTTTTACAGGTGCCGCTCACATTTTAATGAGTTCAGCTGAGGTAACAGCCTGAGTACCTGGGTTTTCTACAGGTCTGGATGCCTGTCTCTTATCGTTATATAATGGCGCATTCAGCCTTTATACCAGCAGCATTTGTAATCAGTGATTACACTCTCCCGGGTCAGGATGACTCAATTCATTTGAGGTTAAATATTCTAGAGGACTAATGCAGCTTTGCGAGTGTCTTTGTTGCAGACTAGATACTTTAATAACAGAGCGGGGAGAGTCAGAAGCTCCATCTACTAGAAACTCTTATTGGTTCCCTTTTTATCAGAGTCCATTCAGCCTTTCTCCAAGGAACGATGGGGCGTAGTGGCACTTTCTTGCAATTCAGAGATCTCTCCGCTGTAGGAGAACAAAGGGTCTTCTACAGTAAGTACACATGGCTGTGGGCTTGGACCAAAATAAAGAGGAATGAAGCCTATTTAGTTTCTCCTAAATAGGGGTATCTGTATGCGGAGTGTACTTGGTGGAGTGCCGTCCTGCATTAAGGGCTAATAACCTCCCTTAGAGTCAGCACAGCATCCCACCTCCAACAGCCCAGTTGTATTTATTACAGGCTGCAAGGCCACGGTGATGAGACAATCAATATTTCTGGGATGATGAGGGAGAACTCATGCAATCTCTCTCTCGCGCTCTCCGCTCATCCCTTGGCAGTGCTTCAGCAGGTAGAGATCAAAGCAGAGAGGACCTCTGAGATGCTGTTGGAGGGGGGAGACTGATGAAGTCCTCTGCGCTGTGTGTCCTCTAAACACACACACTCCATCACAGTGTCCTATGTCCTTGCTATGTCCTGATTAAAAAGTTTGACCTGATGTATTTTATCTCAACTAGAATTAGTGTTATCACACGTATTCTGCTGCGGCCCTGTGCAGACCTAAACAGGGAAAATGGCTTCGGTTGGAATTGTTTTGGTTATTTGTAAAACAGCGTAGTTTATGCAGCCTTTTAATACGTATGTGGGAATATCAAAATAACTATCAATTAGTTGCATGCATGCAGCAGTAGCAGAAAACCTAGAGAAGAAGGAAGGGACTTTGACAATGTGACTTTGCTAGCATTCTCAAGCCCCAAGCAACGCATCCCTTTAAGTCCCCAGATTGGATATGGGTGGCTTTTCATGCCTTATCACTTAGTGGGTGCTTGGTGTTCCAGAGGCCATGAGCCGAATTGTCCACCACCCAGCATGCCGTCTGCATTTGCATTAGGGAATGTGGGCCCATCCACAGTACATGAAATACCTGTGTGTGTGTGTTTATGATATGAAGTGAGAGCGTCCATGTACAGCTACCAGTCAGTGAGGGGTGGGGTGGAATCCACTGGCAGGCTTTCTGCTGATCCATGGCTGCAGCAGATGGGAATGGCTGCCTAGTGATAACGGCACCTCCAGGAACGTCGGGATTGCTTTCTCTGAGTGGTTAGTGGTCCTCCAACGTCTGCTAATACATTATAAATCATTTACAGAGTCATTTTGGAATGCAATATCCTTCTCTAAATGCTGGCTTTTCTTCCCCATTGTTATTGGAGCCAGTGGTGCAGTAGGCACAGAGGGCTGAGGGGACTCTAAGCCTCAGAAATTGAAAATTGATCAGGCAGCGTTGGAAGGTGTTGTTGCTGGCACCACTGGTTCGCTGGGGACCGTTGATTAGCATTTACAGTGCTGTCACTGGAAGCACCCGTGCTGCTTGTACCTGCACCCCCCCTCTCCCTCTGCCCCTCCCTCTTTCCCTCTCTAAGTGTGATCTTTTCAATGTGCGAACAAGGAAAATGTAGTTGAAAATGAATTCCACCTCGTCCTTATCTATACCAAAGGGAGGTGTGGGAAAATGCTGTGTGACATGAAACATGGCATGAAAATTGTATTATGTCGCTATGTTCCTGTGTAGGGATTTTCCTCTAAACATAGCTTTTGCCTTTGAAGAAGAGAATAAATACCTATTGACAGTTGTTACCACACTCTTCAGCTCCCTTCCAAATTTCAGTTTCCAGCAGCCAGTTCTAGGCATAGGTGACAAGGGTGGCCCCCTTGGGCGTCATCCATCCAGATGAGCCAAGAGAAAAACAAATCCACGCGAATCAGAATGCATTTGGACATTTTGTGATACTGCAGCAGCAGCAGTGAGTTCCAGCAACAGAGCAGCCGAAATGAAAAATAAAAAAAATAATGCTTTTAGGTAGGCCTAGTTCAGCTGTAAACTATGACCCAGCTCCATACAGTGTGTGTGTGTGTGTGTGCGCGTGTGTGTGTGTGTGTGGGGAGTTCTCATTGTGTCTGTGTATAAATGTTTTTGTGTTTGTGATTATGCATACATTTGCAACCGTGTCGATCTAACAAATGAACGTTATGCTGCCTTCAAGGTGCTGTCGGAAATATCATAATCAGCCTCTACACCACAACAGGGGCTAGTTAGTACTGATGTCCACAAAGCTATTCAGCTTAGACAACCTAACCCTAACCCATTCAAAATTATATTTGACCATGGGTGTTTTTTTCTTATTTAAAAACCGCCCTATTTATTTAGTTTCAGTGTTTTACTCTACTACATGGTGTTTGTGGAATTTAGTAAGGGTGTGGGGGGGCAGCAATCCACAATCTCGCCTAGGGCTGTTCAAAAGTTAATTGCAATATCCAAGTCCAAGGCAGGTCCTTGATTGTGGGATTGATGGTAGCGCTAAGAGCTCTGTCATGTTTATGTGAGCTGTTTTATGTCACGACAGAAAAGGACTCCACAAGTCAATAAAAATGACTGGCTAAAAATGGGAGCAAACTGCCGGGCTGCCAGGGAATTGTCATTAATTTTCCTGTCCTCTTCCCTTGCAGCAAAGGATAGAAGATCCGACGAGCGGAGAGAGGACAGTGAATAAGGACCTAGCTGGAGAGAAGGAGCTGCACAACTTGTGACTGTTGTTCTTCATCTCCAAGCCACCGTGCTCCACTATCACGGCTGATGACTGTCTCTCAGGGGGCTGGACTGCAGGGCTGAGCGAAGGGAAGGGAAGGGAAGGGAAGGGAAGGCTGTGTTCGCTGAGGGGCCGCCCCGGCGTGTATGTTGGTCACTTGCGGTTGCACTCGCTCACGAGGACCATGTGGTTTTTGCCAAGGAGAAGTCGCCTCCCCTCGCAGAACTGGCGTGGTGCCCACAGTTGCGGCAATCTCAGCGTGTCCTTGTGGATATTAGGTTTCTGTTGGTGCTTTGTGGCCGTGAGAAGCCAGAACTACCACCCCACGGTGAACACACAGTACGGGAAACTCCGGGGGGTGAGGGTGCCCCTTCCCAGTGAGATCCTGGGGCCAGTGGACCAGTATCTGGGGGTTCCATATGCTGCCTCCCCGGTGGGAGAGAAGCGCTTCATGCCCCCTGAGCCTCCTTCCTCCTGGTCGGGGATCAAGAATGCCACTCACTTTGCCCCTGTCTGCCCCCAGAATATTCACAACGCTGTGCCGGAGATCATGATGCCAATATGGTTCACCTTCAACCTGGATATAGTCGCCACGTACATACAGGATCAAAACGAGGATTGTCTGTATCTAAACATCTATGTTCCCACCGAGGATGGTGAGTGTGTCGAGTGTACAGGGCGAAGCAAAAGCCTCTCCTCCTTTTCCTCTCCCTCTTCCTCCTTCTCTCTCTTTCTCTTCTTCTCTGAAACGTTGTGTCACCTCTTTATTGTGTGCGGAGCATGACCTGTTGTCTGGCGCATGCTGTGTCTGTGTCCATCATCTCAACCTCCCATCTTGACTTGATCTTTCATGAAGTCTTTTCATCAACTCTCCCCTTCCATGCCACTGTTGGAGGTTCCTCTTTTGTGTTTACGCAAGGCAAAAAAGTAACCCAAAAACACAAATGACTTAATGAGATGAATGAGACTGAAAAAAAACATGAAAAAAAAACGAATCAGACAAGGAACATATTGGACCTACTGTAGTGATCTTGGTGTACCTTCCTTCCCTCACTGTCTTGACTGTTCTGGGGATGTTAGCCATTAGTGATCAGTAGCCTGCCTCATAAGCGAATGATCTACCGCAGGGTTGGTGAAATATGATATCTGGTACACGAGAGGCCTGTGGCATCAGCCTGACCTATGTAAGACCCCTTACTCTCCTTGCTTCATCCAGAGTCCGTCTTTGTACAAAGCAAAATGCAAGTCGCGTTTTGTACAAAACACTTTTCGTGCAAAAGGCAAACATATATTAGGCTTCGTCATGATTATATTTATTTGAATAAATGTAAAGTGTTCGATTTTTGCATGTTGACTCTTCTGAGTGACTCCCATTAGGTGACCACTTGAAGCAGACCCCACACAGGATAACGGGCTTGAAATGTTAAGTGTCCTGTAAAAGCATTCCATGATTATTAAACGGGTAATGTCAAATAACACTTCTCAATTATCATACTATGTGAACCGCACAACTTTGGAAATCTAGACTTTCTACCGAGGCCATGTTCAGTTTTGCTAAACTGCCGTGTGGTTGTAATGGGTCTTATATAGAAGTGCATGTGAATATGGGCTTCCTGTGTACCAGGATGCAGCAAATGAATTCCACCATTTTGGAATATTTCTGCAGCAACACCCCAATTACTTTCTCTACAGGTCCTGTTTTGTTGTTGATGACTCTGGTGGGGGGGGGGGGGGGAGAGG
>OMOT01077820.1:11083-23347 GCA_900312575.1 Acanthochaenus luetkenii
ATGGGGGGGGGGGGGGGTGAAGAGGGAAGAAGGGTCTGACTCAGTCTGAGTTGTTGCATGTCACATGCGATCTTTTCCAGAGCCTTCTGTTATTTTGTAGTTTTTTTATTCATTTTACAGTCAAAAGAATATCCAAGGAATGTGCCAGGAAACCCAACAAGAAAATGTGTAGAAAAGGAGGTATGTAAAAAAAAGCCAACACGGAACGAAAGAGAGAAGTTGAAAGAGTGAAAGAGAGAGGAGAGTGATGGGTGCAACCTTCCAAAGCCACCAATATCACCGCCTATCAACTCCCGAATCAAAGTGCTAATTGGAATGAACATGGGACTTGCGACTCAGATTAACCTTGACACGAGTGTGAGAGTGATGGCTGAGAGGTAGTGCTGTGTGTGCATGTGTGTGTGGCGATAGTGTGCGTGCTATGGTGTGTTTTCACTACGAGGGTGTGTGGTAAGGAGTGAAGAACATCCTCCCCATTGAACCAGGTCACTCAATAAATAATAGCACTTTGTCCAGCAATAGACAATGATGTCTAAGAATGACCTGTATTTTTTCACAACATTATTGTATCATGGCTGTATCATGTGCAAAGTGTACGAATGTTTTGTTTACACGCAATTGTAGATAAATGAATTAATCATCAACTGTTGATTGAGTCAGAAGCAAAAGTGCGAGAACATAAAATTGGGAGATGGTGTGCAAGGGCCTTTGGTCATATTTCAGACTGCTGTGACAGCACTTAAGACAACAGCTTATTGGACGTATCTGTCAAACACGACACCTGAAATCATTTGAGCCTTAGCCGTTGATTAAATTTACACTCCAAAGTGCAGGGACACCTCTCTTCAATTTTTCGTTCAGAATTGTTTAAGTAGGAAGAGGTATTTCATTGGCATGACAGCTTCCATCTATCCACGTGGCAACTGCTTCAACGCACTGCCATGGAGAAGAAGCACAGTCCAATTTCATTAGCAACAGGTGGAACCGGACTGTGAATAACAACACAGGGCTACATTTCCTTACCCCGCCTAAAGGCACCAGAAGACCCGACGAGTAGACTTAAGACTGCGATCCTGAGCCTCTCATTCCACAGTACAGGTTCAGTTTTCATCCGTGAGGCCTCTGCTGTCGATTTCCGTGGAGGCAGAAGGCGAGCTATTGGCCTCACCCTGTGAGCTCGTACATTCTGCTTTGGTAAACCAATTTTGTTAGAGACAGACTGGCCCTCCAGGCACTTCTGCTTCTGAAATAGTCCCAGTTGTGGAATATGCACAGAAATATCTCTTTAATATTCCCCTTTCACTTGGAATTTTTCAATTATCTTCCCCGTGTTTGGTAATGAGAAAATGGTTTATCATAAGCTTCACACTGTATGTTGGTGCTGTGACACATTATTATGCTGAGAGGTGATTGTTGCATTGCGCCTCTGTTTCTATAAACATCAAGGGTGTCATATTCAGTTTTGTTGGAAACTTTCGTTGTTTCAATTGTGCCTATTTTTTAAACTGGCTCCAACAACCCCTGAAGCATACTTGGTTTTTTGTTAAGATGATCAAACAAGAAAGTTAGTCATGTTTGACAATTTTAAAGTGAATTGAAGAATACTTCCAACAGTTGAACAGTTCATCAGTTCCCTCATTAAGGATTTAAATTGGTATCGTCTGAAAAGTTTGATCTATTTTGTAGAACCACTTGTACATACACTAATGAAGTGATGTGTTTTCTATTAATCATTTTGAAAAGGTCCTAATAGAAACCTGTGCGACGGAGTAGAGTCATACACACTGGGCATATTCAGTAGTAACACCTCCATCGGCAGTTTTAAAATCGGTATCTCTACGAACATGGTTCCTCTCGAGGAAAGAGTGATTAATTTTCAGGAGGAAGTATGGCATTTGACTCCTGATTAAACGGTTTTATGATTGTTGCCAAGCAACTGTAAGCAGACGTGACAGGAGCCTCTTACCTCTTACGAAGCACCTTTGTCTCAATGGTGATGCCTATCAGGTGAGAAAAATAGGGTAGAGCGTGTATAAATACACAACACAGTGTTCAATATCAATTAGAAGATTTACAATAAAAATACAAAGAATTTGATTCTAGCAGATTATTTTGTATTTGACAATTGACAAAGCCCATCCTATTGTTCCTGTGGCACTGAGATACTCCGTGGGCACTGTGCAGGGAATAACATGCCGCATTTACATAAAAGATGTGGCTCATATTCGTGCCATGTCAAAAGATCAAAGACAGACTCGCTCTCAAAGCAGTGATGTATATATCTGTTCTCAGGCTGCAGTGGCAATCTTGCTGATTTGAGAGGCTTGCTTTGACGGTGCGGCATCGCAACGGGTGCGTTAACGTTTGTTCAGGAAATGTCTCCCGCGGAATGATCCGGTGTTTGCAATGACCAGAATGTCATTGAGAGAACAACAGCTGACCTTCCTTCTGCTATTCTAGCACGGCGCCGCAACGTCCAAGCGGGTAGTGGCCGAGGTCACGTGGAGGTGGCCTGATGTGCACGATCATCACCGTGGCCCGCCGCTCGCTGTGAAGTGGCCGTACTGTGCGCACGCCGAGCACACAGCAGTGACAGAGGCTGAGACACTGAAGCCATGGCCATATCGCTCCGTCATTTTCTCTGCTGTGAGTCACAGTGAATGAAGTGAGGAGAGGGGTAATGATGTGCGGGGACACGGCTAAGCACTATTCCATCTCCCAGTGCTGGATTGCCTGGAGTTGGGTCAATTTTGTGAGTGCAAACCCTGACGAGGGCGGTCCTTATCTTAAAAGAAAATACAAAAAGTTTGACATTGTTAAATTTATTGACAAACTTTAAAAGACAAATGTAAAATCTGAGGCCCTTATTGTGGCAGAGTTCTGGTGATAAGGTGCTTTCACTGTGCTGCCTGTTTATATAATATTCACATCATCTTCCAGTGGGTTTTACGTCCCTCGCTCTGCTTGTAACCAGCTTGTAAAACCTGTCCTCACTGTCCTCCCTCACGGTGGCCTCCGCTCTGGATAACGCAGTTTCTGAGAGACACGGTGAGATCAACTTTTCTGACCTCCGCATTTAACCCTCATCATGAGTCTATTTGAGATAAGTGCAGCGGAATCTATTGTACATTTTGGCTTGATTTGGACCACTCAGCTATCATTCCTATGCAGCCCTCACAGGCAGCATGCTGCCATGTGTTATGCAGCCCGGTGCCAGTAATGAACAACCAGACCAGTTGCCAATCCTGTAGATTAACTACCCCGGCAGAAACATTGGACATCTTTTCCTTTTACCCGGAGGCTGACCTCCAGTTGCCAGAGAGCTATGAAAACGGCAAAAGAGGCCCAATCCTGGTTAGAATGAGTGTGGGCCATGGCAGGCAGTCACACGCCATGGTAATCCCGTTGGTCGACCGACCCAACCCTGCCTCAGGGAAGGAGGGGCCGAGGAAAGCTGCATGCCAAGCAGAGGGGGCAAAAACGTTCCAAGAAGACAGGACCAAATATTGCCCCACGTGAGTTCAAAATAGAGCCGGTGACCCCCCTTTGTTTGACAGAGAAGTGCTCCTATGAAAATGTATGTGGGACGGACGATGACCCCCCAGCGTATGAAGGCTGCAGCCAGCCAGCGGATCCTTTCACGACAACTTGAGATGCAAGACGCGACTTAAGCAGGAAGTTCCTATTCAGACGCCTCCTGCTGCTGTGCTGTCCAGCTCTCACAGTCAACCTCAATATCTCTGTTCTGTTCTTTTCCCCCAACCAAGTCCCATAAAAGGGGAAAAAGCCAGTTTGACACCTCATATTCGGTGGCTTCATGTTTTGTGTGACACATACAAATTATTTTTGTTTTGGTTTGTGATTAAACATTTTGGTCCTTCAAATCACTCTCCTGGGTGAAGTGTTAAAGGTGATATATGCTGGCATTCGTGTAGCTTTCAAAGGCCAGTGTGAATGTGTCTGAAATGAAATACAGTACAACACTTTTCTGTGTGAAAGGGGCTTAAGAAGCGTCCTGATTGTTGGTCAGTCTGTTTTCACTTAATATGAGGAATAAATTGTTAATTGGGGCTCAAGAATAGAGTTTGGTGTCTGTGACTCCAGTGTCTCTTTCCATTATCGGGCTTTAGACAGGCAGATAGACAACTATATTCGGTTTTTATTTTGGGTGCAGTGTGAGTTTTGCCTGTCCTTTACTGCAGGCATACAGCCTCCTTAACCTTTTAGCTGCATTCTCCATCATTCTCTCTTATGTGTCCCTCCCAAGCTGTTCCTTAACCTCTACACTGGGAGACAGATTGATAGAGATAGAGATAGACAGGAAGAGAGAGAGAGAGAGAGAGAGAGAGAGAGAGAGAGAGAGAGAGAGAGAGAGCAGACAGGAAGAGAGACAGAAACAGGCACTCTGAAAGAGAAAAATGGCCACCTGAGGATTAGAGACTGAATATAACCGCTCTAAATTGTTGAGGCTGCAACATTTCACATTTCACTAAGTCCCTTTCCACATTCTGACCTTTCTGATATTTAACTCCAAGGCCCATCTATTGTCAGCGAACCTTTTTCCAGCAAAGGAAAGGCAGTTAACATTCAGCCCTTCCACGATGTATTGATTGAATTGTGGATTCAGTCAGGAAGTCTCTGAAGTGTCAGAGCTCTGTGTGTGTGTGTATGTATATATATATATATGTCTATGTGTCTGTGTGTGTGTGTGTGTGTGCATGTAGAACTCCAAGGCTAGCTACTAAAGTGTCTTTTTGTCTGCACTTCCATCATGTTGAAATATTAATTTTCAGTACCTTTTATGTAACAAGTAAGCCCATCAAATGTGATTTCTTTCAACCTGATTTGATAAATGAGGCAGGTTTCTATTTTGCTTGTCAGGGAACATGAATAATAGCTGTTATGCTAGAGGCAGCCCATTTTGAAACAATGTCAGTTATCACTCCTGGAGTCAGGCTTTGTGAGGGATTTTAGAATTCATTGTAGACGTACCTTTTTGTCACACTCTATAACTACGTCACTTAAAGATTTCAAGGTCACATATAGGCTCGCATGCTGAGTCACTGCAGATGTCGCCTGTTTGCTGCTCCTGTTATAGATCCGGCATTTGACACAGACACACAGACAACACGACTCAAAGTGACAGAGCGTCCCTGTCGACACCTGCCATCCAATCCATGCCAGACCCCTGACAGCCTTCCATCCTTGACATTACCATTCGGGCTTGAAACCAATAACCACCACTAGCAGCTATATTCTTGATATTATATTTGGAAATTATTAATTTCCCACTACATCTATGTAAAAAATGTATTCACAGAATGAAAGGCAGGCTTGCAGGTAGATTTGTGGATACACGAACACGCCACACGCCAGTTTGGTTTCAAATGGTTTTGAAATTGAAACTATACATGGCCGTCAAACTCTAACCAAATTAGAACATCACCCTTTAAAGGACAGTGTCATTTGAGTTTTCGCTAATTTTTTACATTTTCCATACCTTTAATGTTAATTGTTTTTACATGTATTCTCCACGATTAGAGTTTTACCATACCTCTCGGTTTCATTCGCACACATTCAATTCCAAATGGCATAGAAACCCACTTCAGAGACGTCTAATTCAGTTGGTAAAGGTATTCCATCGCTGTGAATGAGAGGCCGCCAATTGTGTTTCGCAAAGTTGCAACAGAACACTAATACCAGGCTACAAATTGTAACATTTCGAACAAATGTACATTCACCATTTCATATTAATGTGCGCATTCGGCGAGAGCGGAGACGAGACAGGAGTGTCTTTCTTACCGTCGTGGAGAATTGCCTGTGAACACTCAGGACTCAGAAATGATCACTCAAACACCAATGGTTGGTAATCACAGACAAACAAATATATTGTGCACAATAGGAGAGAGACAAACAGAAAGCTGCAGCCCCAGTCACCCGTTCCTTCTCTCTCAACAGGACAAAGGAAACGTATTGTTTTATAACCTATTGACAAGACCTTCCTCCCTTTCATGATTGGCCAACCCTTGCCAATAAAACCCGGTCCATCCTATAGACAACCATGCTCAGGAATGTTACCATTTATGAGACTAGTCTTAGGTCACAGAGTGGGGGGGTCACACAGATAGGGAAGGTCTCACCACAAAAGACTACATAAACAAAGAAACATATAAAACAACAAAATGAACAAATGATAAACAAACATGCCATCTTACTTTCACATTACGCTTTCTGCTTCTCTGATTTCTATGTTTTCCTGTCCAAAATTAAACTTTAAAATAATAGCTAACATTCTCTGCAGTTACGTTATGACCCGCTTTCTGTCAATCACAACCCATGCAGGCCAACAGGCAAACCAAACACTTCCGCAAGCTACAGTCTGTCAAATAAAATGGAAAATAAAGGTTGATTTTTTTTGAAGGTTGATGAATCCCGGCTTAAAACTGGTGCCCTCTTCTTTACTGGGAGTACCTATCAATATTTAGACAGCATTTATTCCAAACTGTGTGTTACTGCATAATGATCAATCTGAGAACCAGAATCATTTTAATCGCCAAGCACAATAAATGTACAAAGGTTTGTCTTGGCATATTTGCAGAGACATGTTGACAACTGAGTTTCACAGTGCATACTGACACATGGCACAAGGACAACAAAACATCACATATAATGCGAGTATGACAGTATAAGACCATAACTAGACACATCACTCTATATACATTCCACATGCCGTCTCATGTGCTTTATGCAAATCTCACAGCCTCCTGGGAGGTTGCAATCCTGAACGTGCTTTTGCTTTTAATTCAAAACTTGTCTTGCAAACAGTTCTCTGTATTCAAATGATTCTATTAGTAAGCTAGCCGGTAACCACATTTATACATTCATGTCAGTCCTCAACATTTTTATTGCAAAGATAAGGACAAATACAAAACACAGGCATTGCACCTGAGTGTAAAACAACACAAAGTACATTTCTGAACATTTATTTATGTTTGCATCAGGATTACAAATGCTATTGGATTCATACGTGGTCCTACTGTGGCCACAATGTGTCTCTGACCACCTCTTGGGTGGGGGATCAGATTCATATCTGTCTTAAATATATCTTGGATGGATATGTATTTATGTGGATAGGCTGCACTGTAATGCCCAAGACACAAATTAATGCCAGGTGCCACGGTGCTGATATTGACCAGCAAAAATAGTGAATCACTAGATTGACGATGGAAGTCTCATTTGAAACATGCAGATACCTTGGTCAAAAAGTCCTTTAGTAATCCAGTCGGCAAAATCAAACAGAATCATATGTTGGAACTGATCATATTTGGAACTGATCATATTTGGAACTGTCATTTGAGCAAGCTAATAGTGTTTTTACGATAATATCTAGAGATTTTTTTGTACGTTCCAAAAGGATTGATTCAGATGATTTTCCTTTTGAATTTACAAATTACTTTCCAACCAGAATAATGCCAGTGATGTATGACTCTGCTGCCAGACATGTGTTCAATGGAATTGTGTTTAATATGTGTTTAATATCTTTTAATGTGAGTTGTGTTTTGATTCTTGCCCAGTCTAGACTACAGTCCTTTTTTTAATGGGGAAAAGTGTTTTTCTTTTGGGGGTTTTTGTATTTATTTGGTAAATTATTAAATGATGTTCATATTTTTTTCTTATTGTATGTGCTCTGTGTGTTAATTAGAAATATCCTTGGATCATTTTCGAATGGGATTGATATATTCAAACTAACGTCATTAGTATTCACATGTGGTCTCAAATAATGTTGTGGCTTTGTACTGATTTGCCTCTTTCCCCATCTCTGTCTTGCCAAACATGCTATTTTGAATTTCCTTGTGCCTTTCTGTGTCTCTCCTTGCTTCAATATTAGGGACCCATGCAAAAAAACAGGGCGAGGATTTATCGGATAACGACGGTGATGAAGACGAAGGTATTTTCCATGGTGAACAAAGATGGTGCATGATTTATTTTACTTGACTGTTTTCTGATCATTTATGGTTTTGAGTTTTTGAGTTTAGTTTTTGTTTCAGTTGTAGTTTTCAATTGACTTTTTTTTTTGTTTCGCTTATTTGTTTTAAATTTTTTACGCTTCAAATTGCAACTGCAATCATCATGCACCACCCTGTCACATTATAATCAATAGAAACCATGTTGTCTTTGAGAATGATCAAATGTTTGAGCGTGTGTGAGTGAGTGTCTGTGTATTAGACGCATCTACGCATCTGATTTCTTCTTTGTTATTACAAGGGCAGAGGCAACGGTGCAAGCCTCCTTTTAAGGTTGTGGCCGGCAGTTGTGGTTGTGGCGATAATGTCAGAGGGAACGTGAAGCAGCAGTGTAATATTCACCGACTGTTCACCGGGTCTGCCAGCAGATTTAGATGAGGAGCGCTGGTTCAGGAGTGCTGCTGGAGAGGATTAGAGGAGAGAGGGGTAGAAAATGGGAAGTTGCTGCTCAGCAATCACATTGTTCACTTTCCATATTTATCTTGGGATATTCCTGGCTCAGGGTGGATCTCTGCCGAGATTAGAATGAGAGACGGTTCTCGTGCTGCAACAGAAACGGCTTAAGTCCTTAAGTCTAAATCAAACCCTTGATATCGCCCCGCCCTTGTCTTCCCTTGCCACTGTACGGCAGGTGATACAAGCACGGTAGGTATCACGGTAAAGCCCTTGACTTACACTCCATGTGTACTGTATGTCAAGGAGAGATTGGATTTTTGTGCATCGTGTGTACAGTTGGTGGACAAAGGTGTGTGTGTGTGTGTCTGGAATGAGGCTGTTAGTGTTGAGGTTTTCAACACATGTTGTAGGCATATGGATCCCGTATTTGAGGCAGGGAAATTGCCATCATCCCTCAGTGTGTCCGAGTCAGGTAATTATATCATTTTTGCCAGTGACTTTGATTTGTGGAACAGATGCAATGGAGGCCAGTTCTGCTGCGGGTCCAGCTTTGGGTTTTGAATCCAACTGAGGCAGGCTGGCCAGGGGTCTTTCCACATGGGCCTGTAGTGTGGCCCAAGCCTCTTTGCCAGTGGGCTCCTCTCAAATATGCTGGCCTTGATTACAGAACAGGAAGTGTTGCCATGGCACCGCTTTGACACACAGGTGTTGCCTCATTCAACCCAGGGTGAGCTGTTGCTGAAGCCAAATTGCCTTCAGTCTATGCCTTGAGTTTGTGTGTGTGTGTGTACGTGTGTGTGTGTACGTGTGTGAGTGTATGTGTGTGCATGTGTGTTTGTCCTCCTTCAAGCAAGCCCACATGTGTCAGTGGCCCTAAGTCTGTTAAAAATCGCTGACAAGTGCCGATCCCTTTGTCTGGCAAGTCTTCTCTTGCATACACAGTGGCTTGGTCTCTGAGCTGTTGTGCAAAACTAGCCTCAGTGAAAATGTGACAAGTCTTTTCTTTACCAAGCGAAACTAATGCTATTTACTGAGCATCACCGTAGAAGCACAATACGGTCCCAGCCGGATCCCTGCCTCAGCACTGTAGCTAATGCGTGTGTGACAGAGTTGGCCATCAGTCCCTAAACATGATCCAGATGATTTCCATTGTTCTGGTGAATATGTCTTTGTGTCATGCCCCCCATCCCCCCACCCCACACACACACACACACCTCCATGGTAAAAGACTACATGCTGAAGGATGTTTGAGTGTTTGAGTACATAGAGCAAACCACAAAGTCCTAGTGAGCTGTTTCACATACTACAGCCAGTGCAATAGCAAAGTGGCTGTAGTATTAATGCAGGGATTAGCAATTTCCTTGTCTACAGTAAATGTTCTGTATGGATTACCTAAGAAAATCGAACATTTGCATTCACGTTAACGGCCAAATAGAATCAGAACATATGTGCAGATCCCCCACTAGTCTTTAGCCGATGCACCTCATATTCTCCTTCACTCTTGTCTGGTTTCTCTGTTCAACCCCCTCCATCTCTCAGTCTGTTCATCTCAGCATTACCATGCTGTCTCAGTTGGCAGTCTGTCTATCCTGGGCTAATTTCCTTCCAGCCCCACCATATTTGAGCTGCCCTCCGCCCTGTTATAACCCTCTCAAATTCAAATAAGCTTTATTGGCACAATTTATTACATTGCCAAAGCATTGAAGTAGTAACATATCAATTGATAACACAGATACTGTCCACACAGCGATTTACCCAAAACAGCTCTTTATTTCCTGTTTCGGGGAGGGAATGGGTTAGTGTTAGTCCCGTATGCACAATGTTCCGGGTGGGGTGGTCGTGGTCCAGTCCAGGGGTCAAGGCAGGAGAAGGGTAGTCCGACAGGCGATGGTCAAGCACAAGAAGGGTCCTCCGACGGTCAGGGGTTCGGCACACAACAGGGTCCTCAGTCCAGTCCGTCACGCGCTTATTCGCTGCTCTTCGCTCGCTTTTACAGTCGCTCCCTCTCTTTCTACTACGTCCCATGGGTCACACACCTCTCTCTCTATTTCCTCTCTCTATTTCTGCCGCTGATTGGGGCGGAGGGCCGTCTCTGGGCTCTAGCGCCCCTTCAGGAAGCTGCCCGCACTGCCCCTCCTTCAACCTTCCCCTCCTAAACTCCCTCCGTCTGCCACACAATCTACAATCAACTTGAATGTATCAATTTACAATGGAACGACCAATAAAAACATGTAATCGGGCCTTGGAAGTAATAATAAATAATAAAACATGTACTGTAGTAAAGAATATAATGACATATTTTACATATAGGAGCTTCAGTCCGCTGGCTGTCCCTAGTTTTCTCTCTCTCAGTCTTTCTGTCCCTTTGTCTCAGCCTGTGTCCTTCTATCTGTCTTTCTGTCTGCCTGCCTGTCTGTCTTCCTCTCTGAGCAACAATCAACCCCTCGGCACCCCCATAGCGCATTCTAATTCTGCGCAGCACTCACTCCAGCAACACGAGAGTGCCAAGTTGCTGTGATTTACCCCCAGCCCACAATCAAGACTCAATTTTACAGAGGCTGTTATTGCACTGTAAAAGGGAGCGCAAGCTTTCAATCGCCTACCTGCTGTGATTAGATAAAGGTGGGCATGGAAATAGAGGAAGTGTGGCAGTGTAGGAGCTAAGTCTCCCAGGTGGAACATGGCAGTGGTGCTGAGGTACCGTGCCCAGTGTTAGGCAGAAAGAGGCATGCAGCCCTCTCCACTCCACCCCCCTCATCTCTGGAGTGTCTCGTGCCACGGCTGCCTCAGCCCTGATGTGTGTGTGTGTGTGTGTGTGTGTGTGTGTCATTTGGCACGCTGAGACTCTAGCTCTAATCAGGGGACTGCCTCCCCCCTTGTGTCAGTGTGCACACACATGCATGCACAAACACATACACCCACTTCCATCGAATGAGTGAAGTGTGCACACATGCACAAACATACCAATAAACAACGCTTGCTTCCGAGCACTAGGTGCACACACACACACACACACACCACCCCACCCCCATAGAAGCTCTCCATTGTTGCTGTGCCAAGGAGCAGAGCTGAGCTCCACCTGCCTGGTATTACCATTAATTCCACTGCACAGGCCTGACTGGATCCCCATCCAATCGACAATGGGGATTCACACACCGTCTCTCCATTCTGCCACTGTCCCGTTCTCTCTGATGGTGCAGGGATGAGGAATCACGCCCTTGAAACCCATTTATGCAGAGATATTTGGAACGCTGCTGCCCAACTTCTTTCCAAGATAAGCATTGCTGCTAATGGTCGATCCACAAGGGCATCGTTCGATCGTTTCCAAGGATGGAGAGAGCCGGCTGTTGCTGTCGTCTTTTATTTATTTATTTGGTTGTCCTTTACTCTTGAGTGACACGGCATAATTGGCAAGGCAAAAACATGCAAAAACACGCCGCTCTTGAAAATTGTAGGAAATGCCGTGTACAAGGCGTCGGCGTGTGTTCGTGCTGTATGTACTTCTGTAACATGTGTTGTGTGGGTGTGCGCAAGTGTGTAGTCACTGTACCTACGTACGTGTGAGTGTGTCTTCCACCCTTCCATGGTGTGTACAGTATAACAGCAGCCTTTGTGGCTCCCACCAAAGACAGCAGCTTTACAGGCCTAGTCTTTCGCTCTGGGGGCAAACAGCTGTCTGTTGGTCTTAGAGATGGCAGCACCTCTACAGCTACCTCCTCTCATCTAGATCAACCCAGCTCTAGGCAGCTTTGGCTAATAGGCTCTTAGGCTTCTCTCCGTGTCTTCCGTTTTATTTCACATCTCTCTCTCTCTCTCTCTCTCTCTCTCTCTCTCTCTCTCTCTC
>OMOT01077822.1:0-12724 GCA_900312575.1 Acanthochaenus luetkenii
TCTTTATCATTCCGCCCTTTTTTTGTTGTTAAAAAACCAGTGTGGGACCAATACAAAAGAGCATTAAGCATTGATATTTTGTCCTGCTCTTTCTCAGTTGATTGTTTATCTTAAAGATGCCGTGCTTGCCCTTTGGCGTTTAACAAACTCTTGGCAAAGCAACTGAATCCAGATCACCTTTTTTGCCTTGCAACCTATTATTGTCTTGATGCTGTTCATCATCCTTTGCCCTCATCTAACATCTCTTCGCTTACCACCACTTGCTCGTCTTTCATTCTAAACTTCTCTCCATGTAGACTTAAACATTCTCTGCACTCGACTGAATCAGTTATTTGGCATTCATTCAGCATCCCAAGAGGGGAAATCTTCCTGCATTGCGTCCCTACCCGGTGGTAGGCATCAGTCATTCCACACCCGATTACCCTCCCCTGGGTTGCATCAGTCATTCCAGCTTCGTTTGGCCCTCCCTTGGGAGAATCAGTCATGCCAGGCTTGTCCTGCATCCCTTGGGTACGCTCACTGGCCGCCAGACTGGAACATTGACTTCCTGATGATTTGCTCTGGGCTTGCCCTCTCGGGTCTTGCCATTCCTCCTGAATCAACCTGGCTCTCTTTCTGCTTCAGGATGGTCTGGTACAGCGCTGGGCCCCAAGCACTCCACCTGGCCATTCTCTGTTTCAGGGGTTGTCAAGGACCCCAAATAGGCCAGTGGGCCTCCTTAGTAGGTGAGAACATAGCTGTGGAGCAATGATCAAATGCACCATTCATATTTGTTTGATCATTTTGCTTAATAGTAAATACAACTGTCATGGTCCATATTTTGTAGCTGGAAAACATTTGCATATTATAAGCCTGTCTTCATGCCTGAAGATCTGTAAAATATTAGCAGCTGATCTTATTGACTATGTTGACAATTCTTCTTGTCATTCGGCCCACTGACATGAATAATGCAGGCTGACATTCCAATTAAGCCTCAAAGCTCTCCATCATATTGGTCTCCATCATATTGGTCTCCATCATATTGGTCTCCATCATATCGGTCTCCATCATCTCTAGTAGTGGCAGGATGGAGAAGGGTGAGTGTGTGTGTGTGTGTGTACGCTGTGCCAGCTCACCAATCCACAAATGATAGGAAGTTTATACATTTTACTGAGCCAAACCCGTTGTTGTCTTCTTTACATTTAATCATTTTGCTGGCAGATGGGCTTTTTATGTGTGTGTGTGTGTGTGTGTGTGCGCATGCTACCCTTTTTAAGAGTAGTCATTATGTTGATCTATAATGCCGAGCGATGCAGTCTTTGCAAACTGAACCCATTTAACTAGAACTGTTTGTAGAATAGCATCTATTTTTGGCCTGATAAATGGCTTTTCTCCATTTTCTCAGCTCAAAGCAATAATGGTTAATGAGATGGTACGCTATTAGACATTTTTACATCTATATGTACTCCGTGTTCCCTACGGCTTTATGTTTGTGTGTGTGTTCCTACAGCACATTTATCCGTAAACGTAGAGTTTCACTCATTCTCACTCGTAAGTCGCTCCGATTAAGGGCCTCAGCTAAAGGCCTTAAATGTAAATGTAAGGTTAATCGAATCCATGTAACGTCCTGGGCTTTTCCTCCTGCTTTCTTGTGCCCTTGTTACAGTATCTCTCTTTCTTTCTTGTGTTCTCGCTTTGCATTAGGGTTGCAAATTCTAGGGAATTTCCTTGATCGATAGTCGCCAAAGTTAATGAACGATCAATCGATCAATCGATAACGATACAGCTAAACATTTCTTATGAATATTTCTTATTAGAAAATACAAAATGCACATTTTTTCTCTCAATCAAAGCCCTATTAAAACATTAGATAAATACACCTGTTTCATGGCATAACACAAACATAATTATGAACGCTGTTTTGTTTAAGTATGATATTTTAATAAGGCTCGGGAAATTTAGCTCACTCTTCCGAGGCGAATCAGTGACTAATACGTTCGTCTATGACATATAACGTTACAAAAAATAAGATGAGCCTTAATTAGAAACTTACATTTGCTAAATGATTACAAAATAGATAAATAAAGATGAATAACGTTTTTGAAAACAAAGCTATAATAAATTCCCTCTTGAAATGAGAAAGATGCGACAAACCACGACAGCTCAGGCCTCAGTTTCAAACTTAAACTACATAAGTGCAGTAACTATCCAAGCCTGTTGATTTTTATTGTCGGTCACATGGTTCGCTTCTTCTTCTGTTTCCTCATTGCAGTGCGCGCGCCCTCTTGTGTTTAACTTAATGATTGCATTTCACCAACAGCTCCGGTTGACACAATTAATATGAGACCTCAAATAGTTCAATTTGATCGTTACGTTTGAAATGTTCATCTCCCAAATTATTAACGGTTGTTAATCGATCAACGACTAATCGTTAAAACCCCTACTTTGCATGCTTGTGTGTATTTAATCAGAAAAGAGTCCTTGTGAATAACATGCTTGGGCTGCGTGTCCCAAAATTATCTTAAGGCTAAGATGGCCGTAACATCTATCTTACGAAGCCTCTAGTTTGTGAGGTGTTTCTGAAAAGCATCTTCAGATCATCTTAAGATGCTCTTAAAAGTGATCGTAGATAATGACCAGTCCTACAACGCTAAGTGTGTCTTGAGAAGGAAAACAACACTCCACCGTGTCACCTGCAGGACTCATTGCAAATGAGATTTTAAGGTTTATTAGGCTATGTTTTGACATTTACTATTATCTAGTTAATTTTCATCTTATATATTTTATTTCTTGATTAGGCCTATATTTTCCCCCCACTAATGAGCTCTGTATAAAATGGAGCGGTGTGGTGAAATGGAGTGGTGCACCCCGAGATAGGGGAGCATTGAACACAAATTATGTTTAAATAAATAAGGAAAAAAAGGTATTCGGGTGAAAAAGGAGACAAAACTAAAAACGTGTGGCGCCCTTCATTATTTTCCTTGTCTGTTATCTTTCCTTTTTGTTGTTGTTAAAAGACCAGTGTGGGACCAATACAAAAGACTAAATATGTCAATCAGCGATTGATGCAACTGGAGTGGTGAGCTGGGACTGAGAGGGGAAACATGTATTTTCAAAATACATTTTCAATTATTTGTTGACGTGCAGTGAAACCAGTCATGTATTGTACATCTGTCATGGTGCCATCGCCCGGACAGCATTGTAGTGACAACACCTGAATAGTGTCGTTGAAATTGACAGCTGTCTTGATCAGAGAGCATAAGCTATAATAAGAATCACCAGTCCTAAATCTGAGGCTAGTTATTAATAATGAATGAAGTGCTGCTTTGAGAAATGCAGGCAGGTAATGAACGAACTTTCGTAGGATCACACTTAAAAACACTCTTTACCTCTCGTTATTGGGAAACAAGGCCCTGGTTAGTTTATATTGAGGCATGCTGAAGGCCATGGCATCTCTTTACATCAATCAATCAATCTTTTTTTTCTCAATTTATATAGCCCTTTTTATACAAGTATGTCTCAAAGGGCTTTACATTGCATGCATCATATATATAGTACATTACACCATGCACCACACTACACACAAACACATATATTCTTATAGTCTTTGACTGTGGGAGGAAACCGCACTTCTGCTCTGCTCTGTCTCTGCATGTAATCGCTAGCTGAGAGTTGGCTGAAGGGCACACCACTCTCCTGAGGAGTGTCCTCCTACTCTCATTACTCTGTCTTTGGCTCCGACTGTGTGTGTGTGTGTGCCCATGTTTGTGTGTTTATGTGTGCATGCGTGTGCAGCCAGTGCCCCCTAAAGCAGCGGCAATGTGAAGTTGAGCCTTGTCTTCCCCACTATCTGTCAGATAAATGCTTTGGCCCGGGGGAACCGCACTCCATCCACCCTGCTCCTGGCTCACCACTACCACAGGACAGGTGACTCAGACCTGGGCACAGGGCTCAGCGTTCTGACCTCCCTGTCCTTGAGCTCCGCCAGGGCCCTCTGGGTCATTAGCATGTGTTAGAGTTAGCACTCTGGGCCTCAGGTGCAGACTCATACACCCTCCCCACACAAACACACACACACTTTTACTCTGTCAGCACACTCGCACTCAGTCAGACATACACACACACACACATTCACACACTTTCGCACTCAGTCAGACATACACACACACACACTGCAGCGGTCTGAGTGATGAGTCACACACAGGGGGGAATTATATGATAACAAATTCACATGTGCAGATCATCACCATCAAGGATAAAGCAGGAACAATAACAGAAAATAAAGAAGGGATTTCTCCTCCAATCACCAATCAATCACCAATCAATGTAAATTGCCACTGATGGACTTCCTATTGGCAAATGACGACACTCCAATTGGACAGAAAGTGGAGTTGGGATTTGAAACAGCCCCCAAATCAAATCATCATAGTTAAGCTGCTCTCCTGTTCTCAATTGCTTGTCACTGTGACGACAAGTGACTCCGATTGATTGTAATGAGATGAGGAGGATTAACTGAGAAACCAGACATATGATGAAATGTGTAATAAACAACATTTATTATTATTGCTTGCGAAATGTAAATGGAGGGACAGCAAATGGGTCTCTACATCCTACTCTATCTATCCCACATCCAGTAAACCCATTTATTGAGCCAGTAATGTGTGTATATACTGTGTGTGTGTGTGTTATAGCAATGGATTTAATGGACGGTTCCATTAGTGTCTCTCAGTGGAACTAAATCTGCTAACAAGATATACTTTATAGTGGTGGAAAGCTCTGTGATCACCCAACCCCACCCCCTGTGATATGAGAGAGAGAGAGATAGATAGAGAGAGAGAGAGAGAGAAAACTCTGTCCATGTACTTACTTCTCTTTCCTCTTTCCTCCACCCTGCCCCTCCCTCTAGCTACATGGAGTCTGACGCTCATTCTTTCTCCTTTGTAATCTCCTCCTACCTGTGGCCCTTTCTGCCTTCCCTGTCAAGGGGAGTTCATGTTTCAAAAAGAAAAAAGGCTCATTTGCAGGAAGATAAAGTTTCCGTCTGCTACATCTGAGTAGTTTGTTTCATTTCCATGGTTAGGGCTGCTCGATATGACGATTTATATCGTGGGACGATAGAAAAATGTCTATCGTAGATATTTTCCTCTATTGTTTATATCGCTATTGTCCCAAAAAAAGCTGCAGACCTGCTTTACGTTGGTATTTTACATCATTCCCGACACCGCTTTACGTTCTCTACACGTGGACTGGAATAACATACAAACACGGAGGAGCGTGACAGGAAAAGAAACGCCCCGCAAGACTCTGACACAGAACAGACCTCAGCCCAACCAAGACGAGATGAGGAACTTTATCTAAAATAATGTTTTGTAAGACGCACTGCACTTCGTATGATAAAACGTCCGAAACGTGTGTGGATAAGCCGAACAACACAGCCGTACAAGAGCTTTACAATACACGTCATCAAAGAAGACTGGACACTGTAGTCGATGTTTACAGACATCCTGTTTCCCAGAGGACCGGTGATAGCCAACGGTCTAAGGGAAGCGCTCCAGTCATGGGGATTCACCTGGTCTGTGTAACTACAAATAATAATCAGTGCACTGGTACTGAATGACTGGACATGGCTACAGTGTTTTGGCCTTCAGCTAGCCATTGGTGAGTGTCTAACACAATATCAAACTGTATTTCAATGTTAAATATAATAATAATAATAATAATAATAATAGCAACATTAATAATTAATATGAATAAATAATACATGTACAGAAAACGTACTATATCGTGATATATATTGTTATCGGGATATGAAATTACATGATAGAAGATTTTTTTCCACATCACACAGCCCCATCCATGGTGTGCAGTGCATAGATGGTTTTGTATTTCATTTGTCTCTCTCCTGGCAAACACTGCCTGTTTTCAATGATTTACCACTCTTTACATCTCTCATTCACATCTGAGCAAGCCTCTCCATTTAGCTGGCGGAGGAAGGGTCACTCTGTTCCTGAACTGCGCCCTAGAGATTGGACAAACACATCTTTGCCCGATTCACCTGTCTTGTAGTCCCACAAAGGAAAAAAACAATTTAACTGAGGAAGGTGTTTTTAGTTTTTCTTTCAGCTGACAGCTTAGCGGGGAAGTGTGACTCTACTTTCAATATTACTGCCTCCTCTCTTACTGTACATCTCTCTCTCTCCCCCCCCCCCTCCTCTCAGTACCAATTTCCCTAATACCACTCCTCAGTAAGCCAGTAAGTGAACATATGTTCTGGCTCGTATTCTCCTCTTCCTATTTATACCATCATCTGCTCTTTGCATGCCACTCACATCATTCATGCTCGCTCAGTTTTTCTCCCATCCTCCCAAAACCTTATGTCCGTCTATCCCTCAATTCGTTGGCAGATGGCTTACATACTTGATGCAGTGCTTATGATGTACATCATTACATGCTGCTAAAACATTGATCAAATGCTTTCTCTGACACGGTAACAGCTAATCATGCAGGATCAAGTCCTCGGAGGGCCAATTTTCATCACTACTTTACAAAAATACACCCACTCCCAGATCATATACGGTAAAGGTGATGTGCGTCCGTGTGTGTGTGTTTCCATTCTCTAGAGCTTCTGTGTTCATGTGTGCACTCGTACATTACATTACATTACAGCATTTAGGAGACGCTTTTATCCAAAGCGACTTACATGTCATACCGTTGGCGGAGGCAGCCATGCAAGGTACCAACCTGCTCAACGGGAGCAATTTGGGGTTAGGTGTCTTGCTCAAGGACACTACGACAGATTTTTTTCCCGGGAGGAGCTGGACTCAAACCGCCGACCTTGCAGTTGCGGGGCGGGAACTCTACCTCCTGAGCTACTGCCGCCCATCACACCATGCACCACACTACACACAAACATATATTTGTACATGTGTGAAACTGCTTAGCTAGCAGGGTCTGTATGGCAGATGTGAGATGTTTCCTATGGTGGGCAGATCCTTGACTCAGGGGGCTGTCAGTGGCCTAAACGAGGAGGAAGGGAGCTAAATGAAAAGCAGCAGACGAATAAGGTAGGGGATGCACAAGACGACAGAGAGAGAGAAAGGAGGAGGAGCAGGCAAGAGGGAAGGAGGAGGAGAATAAGAGTAAAAATGAGCGGCAGAGAGAGTACATACATGAAGACAAAGAGCAGTGTTTATGGGGTGAAAGGAAAAGAAGGTAAATGGAGTGGTGCGGTAAAAACAAAAAGCAGCTGAAAATGGTTTCCGATGATTGTATCTATAGTAAAATAATTGTATTCAGTAGTAACAGTAAGTGTTTCTTATTGGTTTTAAATGTCATTTTCATTGACATGTAACAAACCGTTATTTTCCTCAAATTTAATGTCATGTACAGTATTATCCAAAGACATGTATGGTCCATAGCATTAATTGATTATTTGATAAATGAAATCATGCTTTGAATGCATAAAAGATACTTATTGCTCGACCCCCCTTTGCTGTAATGGCCCATAGTCGGCTTTATAAATATTCAGTGCATTCTGTTGCGAGAACACATTCAAACACACAGGCTCAAGACCAGGATGATCAACCATGCATGTAGGAGGATCCTGAAGCTGATTTATTCTTCTTGTAACCTAAGGAATGACAAAAGGTAACTAATTGGATTTTGCAAACTTTGTAAGAACATTACATTGACAATTTCATTCATCATACCGTTGAGTACGCAGCCTGTGGGATCTCCCCGTTATCCTGTTCTGTGGGCATTGTTGCACAATTCCCACATATGCACCCAGACAATTTAGAGTAGATATGAATATTGTACAAACTAATGTAGGTCATAAACAATAAAGGTGTCAAATCCCAAACTGTCAAGTACTGGGGGAATGACCAGTGGGTCTCCATGAGATGCAATGTCGGGATATTTAATCTATGGTTGTACATAAACACACTATAGAGCTACAGCTGAATAGCTGAATTTACAACAACCTCAAACCACACGCACTGGTGAACATCAGGCTATAAATTAATCACATTAATCAATTCTTTGTATAGTAACATTACATTACATTACAGCATTTAGGAGACGCTTTTATCCAAAGCGACTTACTTACATTACAGCATTTAGGAGACGCTTTTATTCAAAGCGACTTACATGTCATACCGTTGGCGGAGGCCAACTGGGGTTAGGTGTCTTGCTCAAGGACACTACGACAGATTTTTTCCCGGGAGGAGCTGGACTCGAACCGCCGACCTTGCAGTTGCGGGGCGGGAACTCTACCTCCTGAGCTACTGCCGCCCATCACACCATGCACCACACTACACACAAACACATATATCTGCATGTCTTTTTGACTGTAGGAGGAAACCGGAGCACCCAGAGGAAACCGGAGCACCCGGAGGAAACCCACGCAAACACGGGGAGAACATGCAAACTCCACACAGAAAGGGCCAGGCAAGATTTGAACCCAGGACCTTCTTGCTGTGAGGCGACAGTGCTAACCACTGCGCCACCGTGCCGCCCAATAACAAAACAATAACACACACACACAAAGCAAGGACACTCAGTACTTTTACTTGTACTTTATAATTTGTACGTTATAGCTAGCCAGCAAGACAACATAGCCAACGCAACCACATTCAGGCAAGGTGAGACAGTAGACACAACACAATCAAATTTCAATTTACCATTCAGACATCCTGCTGTATCCTTGTCTGTACAACTTAATCAGATGCCTGTTCTTGTTCGGGGTCTGATTCCGGCTCAAACATGTACGGTCTTACTGTACGTTTTCTTCTGCCAGCAGCGATGCTGGGTTTTGGAGCTTCCGTGTCCTCACCCGTCACCCACCCGACGAGGTGGCCAATCAGAGCAGAGCCTCATTTGCATAGCATCACTGCCCCCACTCAAAACAGCACATAGTTAAATAGGGGAGAGGCTGAAAATGCACTACAGCTGAATTTCTGCATTTTTGTGCTACAGACTTCAACCCCTTATTTTAAGGACCACAGGGAAATGTTTTAAATAGCTAAAATAAAGTAAAATATGGACCTTTAACTCTCGGGGCGGCACGGTGGCTCTGTGGTTAGTACTGTCGCCTCACAGCAAGAAGGTCCTGGGTTCAAATCTCGCCTGGCCCTTTCTGTGTGGAGTTTGCATGTTCTCCCCGTGTTCGCGTGGGTTTCCTCCGGGTGCTCCGGTTTCCTCCCACAGTCAAAGACATGCAAATATATGTGTTTGTGTGTAGTGTAGTGTGGTGCATGGTGTGATGTACTATGTATATGATGCATGCAATATGGGGGCGGTAGTAGCTCAGGAGGTAGAGCTCCCGCCCGCAACTGTAAGGTCGGCTGTTCGAGTCCAGCTCCTCCCGGGAAAAATCTGTCGTCGTGTCCTTGAGCAAGACACCTAACCCCGAATTGCTCCCGTTGAGCAGGTTGGTACCTTGCATGGCTGCCTCCGCCAACGGTATGACATGTAGGTCGCTTTGGATAAAGGCGTCTATTAAATTCTGTAATGTAATGTGTTCTTACTGTACCTACACACATTGCATTGAGAAAGGGAACAGAGGGACTGATAGAAGAAGAAGAGCGCATGAGGGAATGAGGGAGGGAGACACAAAGGGGAGAAAGGATCGATTGAAGTGTACGATTGCTTTTTCCAGCTTTGAGCTTTGCAGGGCTCATTTGAGGGTCACTGGAGACACACACATACTGCACAGAATTGATCTCAGCACTCATTCTCAGCATAAAGCATAAATATTCTCAGATTGAGGAAGGGGGGAAAGTACATTTATTGCTTCAATACATAAATATGACTTCATATGCACAGCCTGTCCTGCTTTCTGCAATGGACAAAAGAACAATGACAACAAAGCCTATTATACATTTGTCCAGTTTATGGCTGGGTAGCTCTTGTTTAATGTCTGCCTCGTTTGGTCTTCGTCCTCTCGCTCTCGCTCTCTCTCTTTCTGTGTGTGTGTGTGTGTGTGTGTGTGTGTGTGTGTGTGTGTGTGTGTGTCACCAATTCGTACCTGCTAAATATAATTTGGATTAGCGCCGGGGGCTTAATTAAAAAGCAATTACCTTTGGTCGCTGTGGGCGACGCATGGCAGAGAACAGCATGACTTATCTGGTGGATGGTGTGAGGGACCCTCTGCATACATACACACATGCGCGCGCGAGCACACACACACACACACAAAATGCACTCACCCAAATTGTGCAATTTTCTGCTGAATTAAAGAAGGATTCAAACAATATTTAATTAGTGAGGGTGGATGCTGAGAGGGTAGAGGAGGGGCTGTGGACTGCGTGTCTCTCATGCCACTCATGGTCTGTGTGTGTTTATGAGGTTAAAGCCAACAAACCTAGAATCAAATTAATTTTGCTTTGGCTCCTAAGCACGCACACACACACTCTCTCTCGTTCTCTCTTGCTTGCGCTTTCTCTCCCTCTATCTCTCGCTCTCTCTCAAACTCCGAAATGGGTTATCACGTTTGTGCCAGCACTAATCTTTTCATTTTAAAACTCCAATTAGATTTAGCTAATGACGGTAATTAGATCATCTCTCTGAGACTCACTGGAAAGTGACCTTGAAAAGCCCCATGCTCGAGACAATGGAGGGGAATGGGTCAGAAAAGTGTATGTGTTCCTGTACTGTAATGATGACAGATCATTCTCAAAGTGAGGACATCTGCTCCTTCTTCACTTTTAAAAGTTTACATTTATGGGTTAGGGTTTTGGTGTAAGGGTAATTTGGCTTAGGCTAAAGTTTAGGTAAAGATCAATGTGAGACATTTTGATGGTTAAAGCTTGAGGTTAGGAAATGAAAGTCAGTTTGAGCTACAGTGCTCTGTAGTTAGTCGTTTTGTGTGTATGTGTGTGTGCCGTATTTGCCATGAGATCCATGGATTTGTGGTACTTCGTCAAGATTTAATTTTGGATTGATGTTCTCCATCGGGTAGAGAGACCCATGAATTACCACTAACAGCTCTGTTTGTAAAAATACACACACACACACACACACACCCCTAGCCCTGGCTGGTCATACTGATGTATCATAATTGTCCTTTGTCCTCTCTCCATCCTTCACTGCTCTATTTATAACCCCCTTTAGCCCTCGCCTTGCCAGACAGTGCCATTGGTGACCGAATGATTGACAGGGCAATCGACGAGCGAGCTCGATTCGTCTGACTCCCTCCTTCCTCCCTCTGACCTTCCCTCTGACATCACCACTGTCTGACTGTCGAGTTTCACTCCCCACTCTGTGTGTGTACATGTGCTTGTGTCTTTGTGTTTGTGTGTGATCATAACTCAATCTTCAATGGCCTTGGTATAAACACACTGTGTCAGGTAATTTATTCCCAGGGGAAAATCCTCTGGCACACATTTATTAGGACTAAATAGACAAGAGACCTGGGTAGTTACCATGGTAGCATGGTAAACACCATGGCTGAACAACAAAAATAGCGCCACCTACAGAAACTCAAACTTCATCTACAGAAAATCCACAGAAAAATATGTCACTGTTTGATTTGAAGTGGTCTCTTGGAAGTACAGTGCAAAATCACCACAGCCGTGAGCTTACTAAAGATGTCACCAAAATAAAATAAAAAAGAGGAATTTGAGGATCACCTCTTTAGCTCTAACACTAAGAGCAATCACACCTACAGTTTGTTTTCTTTGGTTAAACCCACAGTATAAAAGTTTACTTCGTTGCATTTTTGGATTTGGTTCGTTCAGGTTTGCATTACCCAATTACAAGCGAGCAGAGCTTTGTAAACAAATCACATGATGAACTTGTCTGCACTCTTTGCCAAAATGTACCTTTTCTGGGTTCATAGCAGGTAAGAACACATGAATAAATAGCTGAATATGAGCATCAGTCCAGACTGCGGTTTGGCTTTGGTTAATTTTGTTATGCTAGGCCTTCCAAGCATGAGTAACTGCTGGCAATCAGATGTCTACATCCATCTCCTTATACCCTTAAAGCTGTATGGAACAACATATGAACAACATACATAAAACCATATGTTTCTTGTAGTTGTTATGATTACGTTGTCACTCCTAAATTCAAATTATGTGGCTGTGTTTACATGCACACCAAGAATCATATTATAATGTGATTAACCTGTTCCTACCAAGGGTGCTGGGAGGGTAGGCTCACCTGAACAAACATACCCAAACTAAAACAAGAATAGCTCCACATCTATCAGGTCTATATGCATATATGGATAGACAATAACATATAGAATATATTCCCATTGTCAGTAACCTTCTGACTGTTAGTATGCCAGAGTAAATTCAGATAAACCAAAGGAGAAATGTTTATTAACAATGCAGCCTTAGGCCATAACATTTACCCTGAGCAACATCATATTACACCATTCTGCATAGTATAAAATCAGTAAGAACCAACACAATTTTATGATTTTGTCTCAAAAGGAGTAGTTTTATTACAAATATTAAATATGAAAATAAAATCAGAACCATCATGTTTAGCTATCATCAAATGCCCTGAAACACAGACATAGTGGACAAAGCAGCCTACAGTCAGCTGACTGGTCCCTTTACTAAAATGGGGAGGGGGCAGCTGCGTGTAGACTACGCCATGTAAGCCAGGTTTTCAGGCTACATCATGAAAAGTAATATAACCACTAGCATGAAAGAAAAAGTCAAATATCACGTTTGATAATGAAATGCTGATCAAACATACTCAGAATTTCAAACAAACAATGCGACTGTGTCAG
>OMOT01077828.1:0-12521 GCA_900312575.1 Acanthochaenus luetkenii
CGGGCTCGTCGGGGCGCCTCTGGGGGCGGCTGTCCGGTGCCACCGGGCCTGGTCCGCCATTCGGAACCATACACCTCAGCGCGGCGCGGGGGCTTCGCTCCTGGTCCCTCGCCGCGCTTCCGGTGCCCAACTCGCCAGAAAAAGTCAGATGTCATCTGACTGGCTGCCCTGTATATCAATCAAGTGACGGGATGGATGATAGGCTGACGTCTACATTACATTACATTACATCATTTAGCAGACGCTTTTGTCCAAAGCAAACATTTTTCGTCAACATCAGTCAGACCAACTATAGCAGTCTTTCATTGTGAATTAAAAAAGAAATTTGTATATATATAATTTTTTATTTTTTGTTCATGTCATGCGATCTACCCACACTACCTTCGATCGACCTATTGAGCACCCCTGGTATAGGGTATAGAAAATGGGCTTGAATAAGTTGCTCACCACAGACTGAGCAGCCAGAAGTTGGTGTTGGCTAAAAGCCATGATATGAAAAACATTTTTAGACAAAGTAGATATGTATTCTTGTCAGCAGTTAAGACCAACAGTATTTTATTGTCGTTCTTAAATTTTTGGTATTGTCCTTGTGTTTTTGCTCCACCCTTGTTGATGTTCATTTTGCCAATCTACATCCTGACCAAAAGCAAGAATTATCTGAGATTGTCTTTGTATCAAGACCTCATCACATGTAAACATTGCAATAAGCAGCCAACAGTTAACCTTATCTGTTTTGTGTCACACGTATAGTAGTGTGTAACACAACAGACCTTAATTCCATTTCTCCCTTCTTCGGTTAACAGCAGCAGGCATGGGCCACAGATGATGTGGCCCAGATCTATGATAAGTGCATTGCGGACTTGGAACAGCACCTACATGCCATCCCTCCTGCCCTCGCTATGAACCCCCAGACCCAGGCCCTGCGCAGTCTGCTTGAGGCTGTGGCCTTGGCTAGGAACTCCAGGGATGGCATCGCTGCACTGGGTCTACTGCAGAAGGTAGGACTGTTACCCATACAGGGTCCAAAATTAGGGGCCCATCTGCCAATGGCAGGTAAATAGAGAAAATGTACCAGGCAAAAATATTTTCACAGCCATAAAACTACATGCATTATTTCATTAAAAATAATTACTTAAGTTCTTAGTATGCAAATTCATATTTAGCCTCACTTTAAAGAGACTGTCATGAAAAGATAACATCGGATTTACAACTTTTATTCAAATCTTTTAAAATTAACAACCCTATATCAACAGGCATTACTTCTATTTCACTTATAAGTCATAATAATTTTCCAGTGACACACAACTCAAAATTTTTGTATTTGGTGGCTTAACACCGGTGACGTGTTGCCACATCTGTAAGGTAAAAAAGTAAGTAAAGTATTTTTTTATTTTTTTTTTTAATTACAAAAGATAGACAGACGTTGTTTAGAAGTCTATTGCGCTACAGAACAGCCAATCACTTGATGTTTCTGTAAGCAGGCTGCTTTTTACTCTTTGATTTGATTCACTCAAGTCACGGTAGGGTACGGTGGACAGTGAGGGTCATATTAGTCTCAGCTGGTCTAAGCACATAAACGCAGCTATTTAAACCTGGCAGTACATTGTGATAAAAAAAAACTAACATTGTATTTGTGTTACATTTTTTACCCTTTACCCATATAACAAGTATTGTGTAGCCATACCTTTCATGTCTTAAGAGTGCTTCAACCACTGACTGTCTAACCTCACCTTTTTCAAGGGAGTGCCTTGGATACGGCACCAGTTTAGGGATTGGTCAATCTGCCTTATAATCTTTTGTCAATCCCAAGGGCCTTAGGTGGTAACCAGCTAGGTTTTCCTAATGCACCCCTGTTATGCCTCACTGTAGGGATGGGGATGTGTACACGTTTAACTGTATACACGAAAATGTATCACTATCCGTTTAGGACAGATTAAACTAATTTAAAAATGGTGCCTGCTGATTGGACGAGCAGATCTGGAACAACAATAACCAATTGGTACAGGTGGGAGAGCCATCAGGGAGAACCTATCGTGTAGGCGGACCTGCACAGCAGACACCTACGCTACTCAAGAAAACAACCACACAACATGCCACACAGTGAAGGACATAACGGCATCAAAATGAGCGACGGAAAAGCTAAAGCCTGGAAGTATTTTACAAAACAACGACATGAAGAGTTTGCATGTTCAGTATTGTGCTGCTGGAAGATTGCATGTTCTCCCCGTGTTCGTATGGGTTTCCTCCGGGTGCTCCGGTTTCCTCCCACAGTCAAGACATGCAAATAGACGTGTTTGTGTGTACTGTAGTATATGATGTGATGTATGCAATGTCAAGCCCTTTGAGACATGCTTGTATAAAAGGGCTATATAAATAAAACATGATTGATTGTGTACTGGCTCAATGAACAATAATCTGCGATTAAAACACGTGAACTGAGATTTAGAACAAGACTCCAAATAGGCTCCTTAAACTTTGAGCTTTTCTTAATTCATGTATTACTATTATTAGTAGTAGTAGCATGTGTTATAATATAATAGACGTTGTATTATAATAATAGCCTACCCTAGTCCGTAATTATCGCGAGAGGCGTCTCACATGACATAATCAGGACGGTTGAAGGTCTGTCACAATAACAAAAACACTGATTGGAAGGCCGTTTTATTAGGATTACATGGCACTAGTTTATTTCATGAAAAGATTTTGAAACAGTAAAGTATATTCTAACCTATGTTTACCTCTTTAACATTAATCCTTCATAACTGCTTGCATACTGACTAGCAGCCACCTTAGGTTCCGACCAGTATCATTGGCCTCATGTTATGACCGCGGATACACGCCAACATTCTAAGTGTAAATGTGTACCAAAAAAAGGCCAAAGCCCCCATCCCTACCTCACTGATGGACAACAAGTTGTCCCCACCCCTCCCCTCCCACCTCACCCAGTGAGGCTGTCAAAGTTCCTCGGTCTTTGGAAACTGTGTGAGAGGCAGTGTTACTAAGTCTTCCTCTCAATTTCCCAGGCAGTAGAGGGTCTTCTGGATGCTACTAGCGGGGCTGATGCTGACCTGCTGCTGCGCTACAGGGAGTGCCACCTGCTGGTGCTTAAAGCCCTGCAGGATGGACGTGCCTATGGACCCCAGTGGTGCAACAAGCAGATCACTAGGTGAGTCAGGACACATTTGATCTCAATACTTTTTTAACTAAACATCTTGCTTTCTTGAGCAGAAACCCAGTCCTCATACTTTAAACTCATGGACTACACCCTCATTGATTTTACTGATATATTTCCGTACTCTTAAGTTGGTTTAAGTTTGTTGAAAACTTGGGACAGCTCTAGGATGCTAAATTGAGAGAATTGACATCTGTGCAAGCGTAGTGTCAGCCTTGGGATATATTTTAAAATATAAACTGCAATTTGATTTGAGGGATGTTGGAAAGGAGGGAAACATTACCCCTAGTGGTACATGATATAAGGTTACTCCAATTACCGTATTGTGCCGAATATAAGACAGGGGTTTTTCCTAGTAAAAGAATCTGGAAAAGGGGCGTCGTCTAAACGAATGTTCCCCAAGTGAGCCACCGTCTTTCTCTCTATCTCCCTCTCTCTCACACACACACACACACACACGCACACACAGCGACAGGCACCCGGAGAGATGGAGACACGGCGACCAGCTCGAACAAAGTGACTCAAAAGTCGGGCAAGTTAACAAACAGAGGAGTTACGATGCCAATTTTAAGATCAACGAAGCAGTCAACAAACCACTGTCGAGCAGCCAAGAAATATGGTGTTACACAATGTAATGTTAGAAGATGGCGAGCCCACAAATACAACAGTCAGAGAAAAGCTTGCCGCGGTCCGCAAAGCGGTCACTTCCAGGAGATTGACAGGAGGATGTGTGAATACGTGACTAAGAAACGTAAAACCGGTATGCCCATTACTAGAGCTGCCATTCAGCTCAAAGCCTTGGAAAAGAGCTCAACGTAAAAACGTTTTTATGAAGAATTCTTTTTTTTCAATGTTATAAAAGATGATACTAAATAGCAGCCTACATTGTTTTATTCAATGTGTTTTTAATTATTAGGGTATTTTCAAATAAAATAAAATAAAATAAAAATAAAATAAAATTGTCTTTATACAAACTAGATTTGGTCTTCAAAAAAGTATTGTTCCAAAAAGTCTTGAAAAGGAGGGCTTCTCTTATATTCATGGTCGTGTTATATTCAGACCAATACGGTACATAATATTCAGCAATAATCCTGTCTGCTTGAAGAAAACACACCGTTTATACATTACTGTGAATGGAGAAATTATGACAACTTGTGTCTAACATCTCTTCTGTGTTTTTCTGATTTTAGATGTCTCATTGAGTGCCGTGATGAGTACAAGTACAATGTAGAGGCAGTGGAGCTGCTGATCAGAAACCACCTGGTGAACATGCAACAGTACGACCTGCACCTTGCACAGGTACACAGTTAACACCTTAACGTGAAGAGTCGTTTACTGAGTGTACTTTGTTTAATGTACAGTACTCAGGGTTCCCGCGGCTCCTTAAAAAGTCTTAAAAGATTTTGAATTAAAATCATGGAAATTAAGGTCGTAAATTGTCTTACATTTACCGTTAATTTGCTGTAGGTATTAAATTCACAGAGGGTGCGTTTAAGGCTGATGGACGAATTGTCACTCATTGAGTAGCCTACTGTAAAACGGCCAATAGTGTTTATTTGCTTGAATAACTTAGTATTAGACAATGAGAGACTCCACCATTAGAATAATTACGTTATGTTTACGTTGGCGTCTGGCTGCGTGTCATCAAAGAGGGTGAAGTCAATGTTATTAGCATTGTTGTCAGTCAAGGTTGCTAGCTAGTTAACAAGCTATCAAGGGATGAGCCAAGATGGGAAATGCAAGTTCAACGACAAATGGTTGGAGGAAGATATGTTTTGGATGTGGTTGGCGCCGGCAGGAGACCGCCACCAAGCAAGGTGCAATTTATGCCGAAACACTTTCACGTTAGGGACCATGGGGGTGAAAGCCGTTTAATCCCACATTAAATCTGAAAAGCACCCGTGGTATGTAGCGGTAACCAGCGGTTTTTGGGGGGGTCACCAGAAACAGATATAGTGTTAGCTAGCTGAGGTGCTGTGAGTTCTTCACACGGTGAGCAGGCACCATTCATTCAAGTTGAATGATGACATACGTATTCTTTGCCGCTATGTTCTGAATATGCAATGTCGTTTACCTGTAGGGAAAATAAAACCACCCATGTCGCCAAATATGGCATTGCCTCTTCAAAAGAGAGCATCAAGTGTCCAGTGTAGCATTAGCCAGTGAGCCTCAGTCTACTGCAGCAGCTCCCACAACACCATCAGGGGTAGTCGACCTCCGGACGATGTTTGGGTCTACGTCAACCCAAAAAGTGGAGGTGCTTTGGACGCTAAATACTGTAGCTCAACACCAATCCTATAACAGCAACGATGGCATAGGTGAGCTATTTTTGTCTAATTAAAGGGTTGTTGCACTGAAATAGAAACTGCTTAGATGGCAGGCACTGGCTGTTTGACCAGTAGTTCTTCAATATCTGTGTAACCTTTGGGAAAAGAAAAAAAAATCACATGTTTGAGAAGTGAGTCAAAACAGGGCGTTTTGACTTTGAAAACAACTGTCTACTTGGTCATTCAAAACTTGGATCAGTGCTCTGAAGTAGCTTATATTGAGCTCATTGCTGTTCATAAGATGAAATATGATTCAACTTGAATGGTCCCTGTGGAAACACCAATAAGAGAAAAGTAGAATAAAAACGCTAAAATATAATATAAACAAGTATATAGCAAATGGGCGTGATGTGAACTTCTGCAACCAATAATTGGTACTACCAGTTAGGCAGAATGTAAAACTGGCATTATGAAAGTAGGGGGAAAATAGTTATGGGTGTATGTAAAATAACAGCAGAACATACTAAGAATGTATGAAGAACGTCTTCTACGTTTTTTATACTGCATATATACAGTACCATATATTTCACAGCCATACTGGTGAAATGGGTATTAAATTTGATTCGAAGTGGTCATAAAAAGGTCTTAAGTCTTAAATTGTCTTAAATTTAAATTGTTTAAACCTGCAGGAACCCTGGTACTGTGCAAAAGTCAGACTACCCTTTTTGTTTATTTAATTTCCAGTCAAAATGGCCACCAAGTGCAAATTATTCATTTCTCAGTGATCGAAAAAAAGCAGGGGTCGTAATCTTGCTGTAGAATGAATTTGTTCTCAAGCGTTTTCTAGAGGGTATTGCGTGATGTATTAATATTTGCTTGTATTTATTAACATTCATGATGCCTTCAATCAAAAACAAATCACCAACTCCAGATGTTATACATCCCCAAACTTTCACTGATCCTCCACCACGCTTGACTGATAGTTGTAGACATGGTTCAGTCTTTCATTCCTTCAGTGGCATAAAGACTGCCTTCTGTTACTTCCAAAAATCTCAAATTGAGACTCATTAGTCCATAAAACCATACTCCACATCTCAGGTGTCCAGTTTTTGTGTTCTAGTGCAAATTTTCTTCTCTTTTGTCTATTTCTTTTTCTCAATAGCGGCTTTTTGACAGCAACACATCCTGTCAGACCCATAGCGTTGAGTTGTCTTCTCACAGTGGAAGGACCGACAGAAACACCTGTGGATTTTTTCAGATCTGAAGCAAGAGTGTGGAGCTTTTTTTCTTCTTTTTTTCTTTCCCCCCCCTCATCTCTCAAAGATGAAAGCTTTAAGTACTATCTATCTGATGGTGATCGTTTTGGGGTTCTACCAGGTCTTGCACGGTTGTTAGGACATTCTTTTTCTATATCTTACAATCTTCTTTTTTTTTTACTCGTTTTGGAAACTCCTTTTTTTCCCACGTATTTTCCTAGTGTTGGAGGCTTTTGTGTAATTTTCTGTTAAATATGTTTCCTGCATTATTGTTTGACACCAAAAAATAAATAATCTATACTGAATGGCCACTTGACTGGAAATTTTATGAAAGAAAGGGTGGTTGCTGACTTGTGCACAGTACTGTATGTAGACTATTTTTTCCAGGATAGAGCTATGAATTTTTGTTGCACCCCTAAACCAGAGGAATATACACGTCATTTCAAGTAATCTGTAGTAATCTGTTTATACTGAATTAACAGATCCTCTTATGTTAGTTGATATGTGCCATAACCCCTTGTTTGTAAAACTGTTGGTCAGGACCCACAGTGATTTGTGGGCCTATTGCTGGTGGGTCCTTTCTTGGCAATAGTATGTTGTAATGATCCCTGGTCAAAAGATTGGAGAATCAATTTCTCAATTGTGTCTCTGGGCTGGAAAAGTGTAATTGCTGCTACAGGCTAACTTTGATCTCTTTCGTTCCAGTCTATGGAGAATGGGCTGCACTACATGGCAGTTGCATTTGCCATGCAGTTGGTGAAGCTGTTGCTGGTTGATGAGCGCAGTGTCAGCCACATCACAGAAGCTGACCTCTTCCATACAATTGAGACCCTAATGAGGACCAGCGCACACTCCAGAGCCAATGCACCCGAGGGGTAAAGGACAACTGAGATACAATTTTAGTTTTATAGTAAAATGTTTTTCATTAGTTTACTTTTATTCATAGACTTAAAGTAAAATCAAGCACTTCATAAATAATTGCTGGCACTGGATGGACTAGTTTATAGATACGAGGCAGACATTGGGCACAATTTGAGTCTGCATTAACATGAATGTCCTAATTAATTTTTCTTTGATGGTAGTAACAATTTTATATTGATCCTACTTTTTGCAAATGGTGAATTCTTTTATAACTAAACTATTATGCTATTATAATTGTTGTCTCTGAACTTATATTTGTGTTTGGTTCTTCTCTCCTTCCTTTTCTCCTCCCCCCAGTCTTCCCCAGCTGATGGATGTTGTTCGCTCCAACTATGAGGCCATGATTGACCGAGCACATGGCGGGCCCAACTTCATGATGCACTCTGGGATCTCGCAGGCATCAGAATATGATGACCCACCGGGCCTGAGGGAGAAGGCAGAGTATCTGCTGAGGGAATGGGTCAACCTTTATCACTCTGCTGCTGCGGGCAGGGACAGCACCAAGGCCTTCTCTGCCTTTGTTGGACAGGTAAATGTATTAAGGTCATTTGTTTATTCATATAGTCGAAACCACTAATGCCTCTTAACATTCCCAATGCATCACATGTTATGATACTGTATTTGAAAATATGCATTTGCAGTTTTTCAAATAACATCTCTCCCTTCCCTCACTTTTCCTCATCTGACCCATCTTTTCCCCCAGATGCACCAGCAGGGCATCCTGAAGACAGATGACTTGATCACGCGGTTCTTCCGGCTGTGCACAGAGATGTGCGTGGAGATCAGCTACCGGGCACAGGCTGAGCAGCAGCACAACCCAGCGGCCAGTGCAGCCATCATCAGGGCCAAGTGCTACCACAACCTGGATGCCTTTGTTAGGCTCATTGCCCTGCTGGTCAAACACTCTGGAGAGGCCACCAACACAGTTACTAAGATCAATCTGCTCAACAAGGTAGAATGTTCTGGAAACAAAAGTATTATCTAGCTATCTATTTTATCATCTATGACACAGCTGTCAGAAATGTCAACCATTTCAACAAGAGGGGGAATATAGAAAATTGCTTTTCAGCAGGAGCCTTATTGCAAAGTAAGCTTTTCTAGAACTATAAATTAGTAAATTGTCATATTGATACCATAGTATTTTGGACAGTTCCTGATGCATTCATTAATCTTTTATTTTGGTTTTGGTCATGAAACATTTTCTACATAGAGGTGACTGTGTAAGCTAAATCGCAGAGGTGGAGCTACATGGTTTCTGCAGGACAATACAACCTAGTTACTCTTGAGAGACCAGTAAAGCTGTTAATAGAATAACCTGTTCATTGGGGTGTTACAAAGAATGTTACATGTAGCAAGGAATATTTAAGTACATTTACATAACCATTCTACATAATTGCCATATCTGAAACTTTGATCAACCTGGATAAAGGCATGGAATACGAACTGGGTGGATATGAATTCAGCTATATAAAAGAGAAAAAGTGGAAGAGGAGTGGCTGTGTATGTGTATAAAAACTTGAATTATAAGGTGGTGGATAGTATGACAACGGTGATTGACAACTTATTAGAATGTATAACAATTGAAGTCTGCATAGAAACATTTGTTTTGCTGTATATATAGAGAACCAGGTCAAAAAGTAATTTGTATCTGTGGGGATTTAAATATTGATCTGCTGAATCCAAATAAGCATAAAATGACTCACTATCAATACAATGTACAGTATGGGCTTATATCCAAAAATGACTAGACCCAGCAGAATTACACCCCATTTTACCACTTTAATAGATAACATATTCACTAATGACATAGAAAACAATACAGTGAGCTGACTATTAATTAAAGATATCAGTGACCACCGACCGGTTTTTACAGTTTATGACAGCAACTGCAAGAAAAACTAAAATACAGACGAGTAAGAACACAGAAATCAATTATCATTGTAACTGTAAAATAAATACTCACGGATTCATCAACAAGTGGAAATGTGTTCTTAACCCTCCAAACTGTTGGTTGGACCCTGTCTGCTTGGTACTGATGTATGTTCCGTCTGTGTTGTGTGTCACTAGGTGCTGGGTATTGTAGTTGGGGTGTTGATCCAGGACCATGATGTCCGTCAGACAGAGTTCCAACAGCTGCCATACCACCGCATTTTCATCATGCTGCTGCTGGAGCTCAATGCCCCAGAACATGTCCTTGAGACCATCAACTTCCAGACACTCACTGCCTTCTGGTAGGACACGGACACACACACACACGCTCACACACACCTAGATTAACCAAATCTGAAGTTTATCCCACTACCAGGGAACTGGCTGGATTGGTTATGTAATCACCACAATAACTCCCTATGGATAAAGGGTTCAGACAGGAGAATGGAGGAGGCTTTTCTAGTGTTTATATACATTTATTTGTTTCAGATGCTAGGCCAGGGGTGTCAAACTCAAGTCAGAGGGCCGGTGTCCTTGCAGGTTTTTGTTCCTCCCTGATAGTTAATGAGCCACACCTGGTCTGTAGGCCTATACCTGACACCAGGCTCATTAACCACCAGGGAGGAACAAAAAATCTGCAGGACACCGGCCCTTGAGGACTGGAGTTTGACAGGCTCTGCATGTGACTGTTGCACCTTACTTTGGACTGAAAGTTTTTCCCTCCCTCCAGTAACACCTTTCACATCCTGAGACCCACCAAAGCACCTGGCTTTGTCTACGCCTGGCTGGAACTCATCTCCCATCGCATCTTCATTGCCAGGATGCTTGCGCACACACCGCAGCAGAAGGTAAGCAAGAGAAACAAAACACTAACTCTCTCACATACGGACACTCAATATTTTGAGATAGTTTTTGGTAGTACATTAATACACAGCAGTTACTGCTTTGCCCATAATTTGTTCTTGAATTCTGGTACTGTAGACTGATGATGTGTTTCATCACCCTCCAGGGATGGCCCATGTACGCTCAGCTGCTGATTGACCTCTTCAAGTACCTGGCCCCATTCTTGAGGAATGTAGAGCTCAATAAACCTATGCAAATCCTCTACAAGGTGCACTCTCTCTCCTTTTTCCTCTGTTTACCTGTTTATCTGCTATGTGTGAGCCAAGATTGTCAAAGATGAAATCCATGTCTCACCCAAAAAAATTATTTAGTCCTCAGTTTAATTTCCTTTTTTCTTTTTTAACAACCAATTTTTAACAAGTAATTGGCCTTGAACCAATTTAAACTGCAGATCCTTATGGGCAATACTTACACCGGATGTAGAGGACCATTAAAATGTTGCAAACTAGAGTTAAAGCTGTGCTAAGCAAGATTTTGATATATAAATACACCGGTCTTGTCAGCCTAAATCACATTGGGGCTGCAATAGAGAAGAGCGTCCCATGCCCTCTAATTGTGACACCATAGATTCGTCTTGTGAATTACTGGAGCCAGCTATGTATACTTCTCTGCCCACAGGAAGTGATGAATCCAAACTTAAGAGTGAAATACTAAGTGTCTCCTAAACAGCAATGAGCAGCGCTCCGTCCAGATTAAGCTGGACTCACCAATGTGACATAGTTTGCAGAGTTGCCTAGTGCAAAAAGTGATTTTTATATTTTGTGGTGTATACTCTGAAATACTGGGCAGTTTTATTTTAAGAAAACTTTATTTGCCATTTTGCCTTTATTGGACAGTACACAGAGACAGGAAATGCTGTGAGAGAGAGGGGGGGGTGACATGCGTCACAGGTTCTGGGTCGAAATCGAACCTAGACCACTGAGCCACCAGGATGCCGGTCACTGTTGTTTTAAGTGCTATTTTTGACATGCCACCATAAAGTCCATTAAATGTTACGATTACATAGCATGTAACCTGTTTGCTCCTCATCTGTCTTTGCTTTCTTCAGGGCACCCTGCGAGTGCTCCTGGTCCTGCTGCATGACTTCCCAGAGTTCCTGTGTGATTACCACTATGGCTTCTGTGATGTTATCCCACCCAACTGCATCCAGCTCCGCAACCTCATCCTCAGTGCCTTTCCACGCAACATGAGGCTCCCTGACCCCTTCACGCCCAACCTCAAGGTAGAGAGACATAGATCAGTGGCTGACCACACACTGAGTGACAAGTGCACTAAAGTTTGGCTTAGCTTTAGGAGGTAAAGAAATTAAATTTCTTAATGCAGTATCTGCATTAAGGGATGCAACACATCAAACATGTTGCAGCATTTGCTCAAACACGGTACAATGATAGAACATTCTAAATAGCTGATAAAGCATTCTGCAGCTGCTGTTTATTGCTGTAGGAACACTGGATATAGATTTGCAGTAGAGAAAGACATTATTTATCTTTTTGTTATTACATTTGGTTTTTCCATTTAAGTATTGTGTGAAATAGTTTCATAGTTTTAGTTATAATTGGCTAACCAAATGTGAAATAGCTTTCCTAGCTAGCTCATTTTAGATGGCATATGGATAGGTTTAGATCAGGGGTGTCCAAAGTTTTTTTTAGTGAGGGCCAAATATAGAAAAATAAACAAAGGGCCGGGCCACACACTAGAGGTGACATATTGACACATGAATACTGTGTGTATTTCTAACTCACCTATAATGTGAAGAACATTGCACTCAGTGGGAGCAGTGATGCTGTCCTTTGGATTGAAGGATGGCTGACATGTCAGGAGAAAGTTTGGTGGTTGAGACACGAAGGACTTCACAGAGATGGCTATCAGTCATTCTGGTTCTCAGTCTGCTTTTGTTCTGATTTAACAGAGAAAATGTTTGTTCACATATGTATGTTGAGCCGAACAGGCTCATCATTCTTTTTGCGTGGCGTCTCATCAGAGGAAACTTGGTATTATCCAAACTGATAGAAGTCAGGGAGGGAGAGAAGCTGATGTTGACTCTTCAGAGAATCATCACATTGCATTTCAATC
>OMOT01077829.1:0-13750 GCA_900312575.1 Acanthochaenus luetkenii
CCTGCGTACAAATGTCTCCTCAGACCTTTCTTTTCTGTTAATGATTGGTGCAACTTACATGTGACTGTCGTGAAATGTCAATTCAAGTTCAAGTTCATTTATTTATTTATTCAGCCCTTTATCACAAGCGTGTCTCAAAGGACTTTACAGAAAATGAAGCCAAGCTAGATCCAACCGAACAACAACCAATGGAGTTACAGAATAGTATAAGACAAACGTCGGGAAACGGAACAAAGCACGAGACACACAAAATGCCCCAACACAAGTTTGAAGAATCATCACAGGGTCTTGTAGTTAAAGACAATCACTTTTACACATGTTTGAGTTTGTATACAATGTTATGTTCCCAGTTCCTTGTCTTATTTGTATGGAAAAGTAAACTGTCAGTTAAAGTTGTAGGAAGTTGCAACAACAGTCGTTTTTCTTATCCTTCTGTGATGCCAACCTTGCTCTCTCTTTCAGTTCATGTGTGTCCGAAGCGGAGAAAGAAAATCCAGGTGGGTATATCGGTAGAAACTAATGTTGAGTGCTAAAGCTTGTATTGTCTTCAATGTAGTGTAACTTTGTTTGGTTCTCGTCAAAAACACACTTAATTTGCTGCAGTGCCAGCCACTGAATGCTTCATGGCACGGGAGCGTGGCTACAAAACTGTTGTAACAACGTTTTGCCAGCGTGAACATGACCATTTTCACATAATTCGCAGGCAAGGATGCCAATTAGTTTGCCGATAGTGTTCTGTCACTTCAGCAACGCCTAAATGCTACACTCCAGGCTCAATGCTAACTGTCAGGATTGGTATTTCCAGTCACACGGGCATGATGTGGATTAGCCTGGTTGGTACTGGCTCTATCTGGATCTAGTGTGGTCTAAAGTGGCTGAGGAACTCAGCTCTGCATGTTAGAAGTCGGGTAGAACCTCAGTTCATTTTAAGAGTTGTTGGCATGTTTGGGACTTAAATATGTCCTTTGACTTAATCCATTTCCCACCTGTCTTTCTGAATCTGGCAGGATATATATATATATATACTTATTTGCTAACTGTTCATTGAACAATCAAAACAACATCCTTGTTACATATTAGTATTATTGACAGTGATATTAGCAGTAGCAGGTAAGGCTTGCTATCCACCCAATGACACACAGTGCCCCACCCATAATAGATGCAGGGTTCCCACACTCTTGGAAGAGTCATGTACTTTTTTAATTGGCACGGTGGTTCAGTTAGCGCTGTCGCCTCACAGCAAGAAGGTCGTGGGTTCGAAACTTTGAATCTCCGCCACGGTCCTTTCTGTGTGGAGTTCGCATGTTCTCCCCGTGTTCGCGTGGGTTTCCTCCCACAGTCCAAAGACATGCAGGTCAGGTGAACTGAAAACTCTAAATTGCCCATAGATGTGTTTGTGTGCAGTATGGTATATGATGTTGTATAGTATGTACAGTATATGACATAGTATATGATGTATATGCTGATGTAGTATATATGATGCAATGTAAAGCCCTTTGAGACATGCTTGTATAAAAGGGCTATATAAATAAATATGACTGACTATTTTCCAGGCTTGGAAAATTTATGAAAATTTATAAAAAGAAAGATTTGGGGAAAAGTCATGAAATTTTATTTGTGAAGTTAATGATATATATATATATATATATACACATTTATTCATTGAATACAAATGTCACAAAAAGCTGTGGCTGGCTCTGAAACAGCCTAGACCTGTTGGATTAAAATATTGTTGGTTGCCAACTATTTTTGGTTGACAGAGTTAAAATAATATTATAATCCTTGATTTTAAAGTGAAAATCAAAATACTGCTTAAAGTTGGTGTAGTTAATGTTCACTTTTTAATTCAGTCTCATTAAAAGTTGGTCATGGAAATTTGAAAAGGGGATATGGGGAAGACATGGAAAAGGTGTGGGTACCCTGTATAGATGTCATTGTTAGACACACATTTAATTTAATTATTTGTGAGGTTGGCTGTTAATTTATTAACGTTGGAAGTTCTCTAACACATCATTGCTTGTGTTAGTTTAAAAAACACTACATAAAACAATTTGTTGAATTAATGTAGTGTACTCAAGACAAACGTTCAAGGTAAAGGATACAAATACAGCATTTGACTACAGAATCGAGCAGTAGAACGAACAGCAACTAAATAAATTGGCTTGAAAATGTCAATTTTGGCTCTGGACATTTTGGATTACTCTTAAGGATGAAATCTAAAGCTATAGCTGAGCTAATCTCGTTACTGAAATGTTCATCAAGACTTTAAACTTTCAATGAAAGCTGGCTCCTCCCCTTAAGTAACCGGAAGCAGATTGTGGTAATAGAATTTGAAGATGCTAAAGTTATGTTTTGGGCCCTTCACATTATTCTGACCAAATGGCATCATGTAATCACATGTTTTGTTTAGCAAATAATTGAATTTACTCTACTAGAGGTGCTTTTTTGTTTTGTTTTGAGTAATTCAATGAGAATCAAATACATTGTTTTAGTCCATGGACAGACACCACTTCACGCTTCCTTGATAGCTGGGTCTTGACATTATGGCCTAGTCTACACAACTACACTTTCTCATATGAAACTGAATCAGATTTTCAGATGTCTGTGCCACATTGTTTTCGTTGATTGCTATGTGATGATGAGGAGTTTTTTTTTCTTCTGGCTTATTCCCGGTAGTAATCTTTGGGTTCATGGTGAAAATTCTGTTGCCAAGACAAGTAGCTAATATTGTTGTCCTTTGATTCCAGATATTGCTCATCGTGAGAATAAATACAAGGCCCATCGTCAGTTTGGGGACAGGCGTGGGGGTGTGATCAGCGCTCGCACCTACTTCTATGCAGATGAGGCCAAGTGTGACAACCAATTGGAGACTTTCATAAACTGTATTAAAGCCTCTGGTTAGTAAAAATTGTCATATATTGTTTAATACAGTAAGGATTTCTAAAGAAGCAAATGAGAATAATGGTATTTGAATTAATTCTTATAAAGATAATTATGTAGCACTTTAAAAGCCAGTTATAAAGTGCTATACAAACATTAAAACTGTAAAATTGTACATTAAACAAGTAAATGAGCAATGTAAATGGAAGGGATTAATTAAAATGTATAAATAAAGTGGGCATAGATCAATTGTGTAAGATCCTGCTGTAAAAATACAGAACTGTTCTTCAGTTCATAGGGGATTAAAAGGTCTGAAATGTAACTAGGGGTCAGACATATCCATGAAAAGAAATCTGTAAAATCTTAAAACCAATTCATAGCTGCAAATGGGAGCAGGATTTCTGACTTGGACAGGAATAAACAAAAAAGTTGACAGTAGTCTAAACTCAACAAAATAAAAGCATGGATAACATTCCTGACATCATCCGACTGTGAATGTCGATCAGGCAGTTTTAACTGCTGTTTAGTACAAATTAAGTATTTCCATTATCGCTGTGTCATAATAAATACGATGATTTTCAGCGGGAACCTCTGCGGAAGGATTTTCTGCCATTAAAATGACTGCCCTGGGACGGCCACAATTCCTTGTAAGTTTAACTTAATGTTCTTGATATTAACTTGAACTTTATGTACCTGATTTTACATAAAGCTTTGGTTTTCTTTAACTTGGCAGCATCAGTGCTGACAGTCTTACGGCGTCATTTGGATGAGGTTAGAATTACAGGGTAATGAGGGTAATAAAACCATGCTCCTTTGTTATTTTACTAATTTCTCTGGATGCTTTTTAGCCAATGCCAAAATACAAATGGAGGCGCTTAGTATGGTCAGACATTCCCACATCACTGTACACAAATCTCGCTAGTTGCCTCCAATACCATCTGCATTTATATGTAACATGACATCAAAAATAATATAATAATTACAATTACCCTACCCACTCTGGAAAAGCTAATGCAATCCAAATTGGGCTAAACACTATATTGTAACTTGATAGTTGTTGATTAATTGATCTGCTCCTGAACAGCTCCAGTTCTCAGAGGTCCTGGTGAAATGGAGACAGTTCTTTAACCTGCTTGCAGCACAACAGGGAAAATCTGGAATGACGGCTTTGGAACAAAAACTGGAGCTGGAACAACTGAAAGTGGGTCTAGTCTGGAGCGAAGTCGAACGCAGACTCACGCTCATCATAACCGTTTTCACTAAGATGCTTTGTAGTTGTTTCTGAGCCTACATGACACACTTTGTTGAAAGAATAACCTGTTTTCAGTAACCTATATTTTAGAAAGGTAAATACTAAAGCAATAGCTTTTTTCACGCTGGAGTTTGTTCCTTTTGCATATATCATCTAACCATTCTTATTAGTAATTTATTTTAGACAAATATATGCACCTTTTTTGTTTTTGCTTTTAATCATTATAATATTTCCCTTTAGGAGAGTTTGACTAAGCTGGGTGTTGGAGGCAAGGATGACATTGAGAATTGGTTTCCTGGAGAGAAACTGGGTTCATCAGGGTAAGACATTCTCTCATTAGTACAATAATAATGATCATGGTTGGTTATTGTTTATAATTGTTATATACTCCTGTTTATAATTGTTATAACTCCTGTTGTGCATTTGCACTACATTATATTTGTAGGGGTTAAAGCCAACAGTGATATACTGTAGTGTGTTATCAGTGTCTCTCCTTGCTCCCGCTCTTCTGAATTATTCTCTTTCCTCTTCTTATCTCTCCTCCCATCATCTTTCTTCGTCTCTGTCCTGTTCTCCTTTCTCTTGTTCAGTTCAGGTTGTGCAAAAGATAAACAAGGAGACAGTTATCAATTAATATATCAAACTTTAAGGGTTACATGTGATATGTAGTTATGTGCTCATCACTCCTAATCTCTATTGTAAAATAAAACTGATTAAATCCAATCCAAAGTTATATTTAATCAAAGGTTGTGCCATTTAACCGACTCAATATTATTACAACCTAATTGTAAGCTACTTTTGTTTGTTTAACTATGGAAAGGTTGAAAATCCATGGCAGACTTAGATGGTACCACTGGCAAAGTTGTAGAGCGCAGCCAGTTACATATGTTTAACAAGTATTGTGTCAATTGGATGTGTAATCTGGGAGTTAGGTCTTTTTAACACTGAACATTGTGACGTTTAATTATAGAGCTCCCATCTGGCGAACATAGCTGGTGGGCTGGTCACCCTAAGATCAGTGGAGAAAAAGAAACAAACAAACAATCACTGTATCACTAATAAATCATGAGCAAAACAATAGTGGTTCAGCCCTATGAGCTTGAGCCACTACTGGTAATTACATTTACAACCAAGATATTGCAGACCATTTTATAGACAGAATGTTTTATTATGTTTTACACATTTTGATTGGTAATTTCTCACTTCTTATTCCCCAGGACAATAGATCTGCTTGACTGGAATAGCTTAATAAATGATACAACAAAATTGTCCAATCTGCTAATGGTCCCAAACCTAGAGGTGAGTCATTGCATTGTAAATATGCACAAGCACATTCACACCCAGGTGCATTTTCTGGGTTTATCCAGACTATTATTTAGGTTATAATGCACGTATTATAAGTTGAAGTATTTAAGAGTGAGTATTTACATTTAAGTTGCATGCAGAAAGACATTTATGAAAGCAAAAGCTTACTGAGTCAATGTATTGTGTGTTGGCTGTGTAGACTGGCCAGCTAGAGCCTCTGTTGAAAACGTTTACAGCTGAGGAGGAGAGGCAGATGAAGAGAATGCTGCAGAGAGTAGATGTTCTGGCCAAGGTAAGGCTAAATAGTACTAATAATATTAATTAGAGTACCTAATGTAACTTAATTAATCAATATGCCTTCATTAAATAATGATATGAAGAAATACCAAAATGGTAAAACTTTATAAAAACTGTCCTCCATAAATGGTGAATTTATTATTTACCATTAGTTAATTATTATTTTATTGTTAACTGTGAAATGTATATGTGCTATAAATAGTTATTTGAACATTCATTAATGTAATACAAATGAACAGTTTCTCATTTTATATATTGTATCATAAGAGATTGTAACAAATTGCTTTATATTATGTTAGTTGACCATTTGTTATTATCTTGGTTTTAAAAAATGCTACATTAAATATCAGGTAATAATTTATAAAGTAAACATCAACGTTTTTTAATTGTGTTACATAAATTAAAGTTCAAAGAACGTTTCTAGCATTTACTGATCCTTATTATAAAGCTTTACCATGGAATTCATAGCCTAAATGTTTAAATTCAAATCAATCAATCAATCAATCAATCAATCAATTAATCACCTTTATTTATATAGCCCTTTCATACAAGCTTATCTCAAAGGGCTTTACATTGCTTCATATATACAGTACATACTATGTCATAGACGTCAAATAGACTTCTTTCTGGTGATTTGGTATAAAGTAAGTTTTATGTCCACCCATATAATAGCCAAGTGCAACACGTCTAGTATTTTCAGTTTTCTGGTAGCTAGCTAAATGTTATGTAACCTTTTACATAGAATGCATTAAAACAATATTACTTACGCATAATGGGTCGGAAATAGCAGATTAAATTAAAGCAATGGATAATCAGAATGCTTTGGAGTTGGCGAACTCTGTTTCGAGCGTCACAGCAATGCGTCACAGATGATAATGAGACACTATGGTGTAGCTTCTCTGTAAAAAGCGCTCTGTATCAAAGGCCTGATTCAACCTAATATGTCCTGAGAGCTGGTCCCAATCTCTGAGTCTGTTTGGTACAGCAGGATACTGTGTCTCCCCATCGCTTCCCAGTACAGGTCTTCACAAAATACAACTTAGAGAAATCAGAGTACGAGCATAAGCGGGTGGGGTGGGCAGGTTGTTCCATGAGGTAGTTCATAATTTACTTTATGTTTAGTCTCCCTCACTGTTCATGCAGTTCTTACTAGCATACAGTAAGTTCAGGGTGGAGATTGTCTTTTGTTTTCCACTTTAGTCTGTGATGTGTTCTTTTGAACACTATCTAAAATATTGAAGACGGGACACAGATTGCAACAGTTTTGCTTGCCTGCACTCTATGTGATAGTATATCGTTTGTTTATTCTTGAGTACTTCCATCAATGAAAAGTCTGACAGAGATAGTCTTCTTGAAGAAAAATGCTACTCAATAATTACTTTCACAAATTGAATATTATCTTTCCCAGAATAACTGTTTTTTGTGACTTTTAAAAATGTGCATGTGTCATTCACAGATGACTCCTAATCTGAAAAGATCTATTACATTTATGGAAAAAGCTGCAATTGTGAAGGAGAAAGGGCATACATATTTAGAAAACCATTTTAAAACCTGGATTTCAGGAAAATAAACAAATAAATTAGGAATTCATTGTGTTTACTGAGGTGCTGAACCCCTGATTGTCTTATGCATATTGATGATGACTGTCATTAATAGCAGCATGAACTTAAATACACAATGTGTATGTGTGCTTCAGCATGCCATGGACAATGGGGTACGGCTAATGGTGGACGCTGAGCAGACGTACTTCCAGCCAGCAATTAGTAGGCTGACCTTGGAAATGCAAAGGAAATTCAACACGGAAAAGGCCATCATTTTCAACACCTACCAGTGTTACCTCAAGGTGAGACTACAATGCCCCTTTCATTATGGCCAATCATGTATGTTCGACAGCAAATAATTTTGTATTTATACTATTGATTACTTTTCAACTATTAGATGAACAGTTTTGGGGCATCCTGGTGGCTCAGTTGGCCAAGGGTTCTGGCTTAGGACCATTGTCGCATGCCATCACCCTGTCTTTCCCTCAATCTTTCCTGTCTCTCTTAATTGTCAAATAAAGGCAAAAATGCCACAACAATAATATTGGTTTTGAATGATTTTTGTGGGGGAGACTGTCAGTATGGGTACATTTTGTAACCCTAACAATTTATCAGCACTAATGTGATATACAACTCATTTGGGTAGAAAAGTCCCAAACAATGTCCACAATGGCAACCTCCCATGCACTGTCTGTCAAAATGTAGAATATATTGTGATCAGAGACATCGTGTTTTTCACAATTCCACCTTGGAGAGAATCTTGTTCATTTTCATGTTCATTCAAAAATATTTGATTGAGGCAATTTCCCTTTACATCTTGTTTCCCTTTACAAGGAGGCCCCCTATCTATGTTTATGTGTCTATATGACCTAGAATGTTACATGAACCCTCACTGAGGAACCAGATGAGCCCAACCTATTTAACCCCAAAGGGACAAATGCAGTTTTTGTTCTGCAATGCAGGTTTGAGGCCTTAGTTTTATGTACGTACATTATTTATACAGTATGTTATTCATTTACCCTTCGTAACTGTTACACTTTAGCCATGGAACATGGAACTAGAGTTGTGTGATAAACTGTTGTATCATTCTGTGTGTTTAACTATTAATGTTTTCAGGAAGCCTATGACAATGTAACTGTAGATGTGGAGCTGTCACGACGGGAAGGCTGGTACTTTGGTGCCAAACTGGTCCGTGGAGCCTACATGTACCAAGAGAGGAACAGGGCCAAGGAGATTGGCTATGAAGACCCCATTAACCCAAACTATGAGGACACTAACAGGATGTATCACAAGTAAGAGCCCTGTTGCTAGCTGTCAAATTATCAAGGCCCTTTGTAGTTCAGTAAATCAGAGAATTGTACATTCTAACCAGCTGCCTTGTTGCCTTGTGTGTTTGTGAAGGTGTTTGGAGTATTTGCTGGAGGAGATCGAGCACAACAGAAAGGCCAACGTCATGGTTGCGACCCACAATGAAGTCACAGTGAAATTTACCCTAGAAAAGTAAGCCAAGCCTCAGGCCTGTAAGAAAAAACGAAAACCAGTTTTGGCTTAAGAGCTGCATATTTGGTTTGTTTGAACATGCGTGCAAAATATGAAACCCTCTAACCCCTCTTTCACAAAGAATGAATGGTTCAAACTAATGCCCAGGGTATTGCTGTGAATAAAGATGTATTCTGATGAATTCTAGGATTTATAAACAGAAAACAGATTGTCACGTCAGTGTTTCGCCTTGCATCGTGTATTGTTTCTGTCATTTCAGAATGAACGAGATGGGCCTTTCACCCACTGAGAATAAGGTCTACTTTGGACAGCTGCTGGGCATGTGTGACCAGATCAGCTTCCCGCTAGGTATGTCGCTCTCTGCTCAGATACTGAAAGTAAATACTAAGTTGCGTAATCAGAGAGGTTTACATCACTTAGTCATGCGGCATTTTGAACAGAGACGTTCCACTGAAACGGTCAACTTTTGAACGCAGCCATTGACCCCGATCTATAATCTTTGAAACAAACAACCACCACTGGTTATTGATGTCCGTAGCGATCTGTTACAAAATGTGAAGTATGTCATAACGTTCTTGTGTTTGGGTCAGTTGGGGATAATGTGCCTATAGAAAGTCCTCATACCATTTTTAAATAGTCACCTTTTTTGGGGGGTCGTACAGACTGAAATAAAAATACATAGAATCCATATTTTTCCAGCTTTATTTACACATTTTGCCTTGCAACATTCAAGTGGAAAAAAGGCAACATTTCTTGTAAGAAAAAAAAACTAGAATAACCGGATTGGAAGTCATCAGTCCCCTCAGAATAACCATTACAAACTTGAGTAAACCAATTGTAGTGGTTTTGATTACTTCAGAATAAAATCAGCTGCTCCTTGAGGATTCCACTCCTAGTAGTGCATGGTAACGCAAATAATTCACTATGGCTAGAAAGGTGCTTTCAAAAGGACTCTGGGATAAAGTTGTAGATAGGAACAAGTTAGGAGAAGGATGTAAAAATGTTTACAAGGCTGTAGCTATCCCTCTGAGTACAGTTCAGAGTATCATTAAGAAGTGGAAGGCATATGGCACCACCCACACCTTGCCTAGATTGGGCCGTCCCTCCAAACTGGATGACAGAGCCAGGAAAAGATTGATCAGGGAAGCTACCAAGAGGCCAACGGCAACAAGTCTGTACGAGCCACAACACACCGCCAAAAAGCAACAACACAGTGACGAAGGAACCGGAAGGTGAATGTCCTTGAGTGGCCTAGTCAGAGCCCTGACCTAAATCCTATAGAACATCTGTGGATGGACTTGGAAGAGTGCAGCACATCACCGCTCACCACGGAACAGTTCAGGACGAATGAGCAAATGTTGTCCAATCTAGGTGTGCAAAGCTGGTAGAGACATATCCAAACAGACCGAAGGGTGTAATTAAAGCAAAAGGTGTGTTACCCTTAAGTCAGGGGACTGATGAGTTTTGTTGCCTTTTTTTCCACTTGAATGTTGTAAGGCAAATGTGTAAATAAATATGTATTAACAATAGAGAAATATTGAAATCAAAAATGATTATATAATCTCCATTTATGGGACCAAAGTTTCAATTTCCCAAATAAACCAGTGATTGACCGTTGACAGCCTTTTCCTCAAGTTGCTCTGTATCCAAGTGTTTTGTCTGGTCAGCTGTGCCTATAAATGAATATATAAAGTAACCTCTTTATTGTGCCAAGAGTACAGTTTCCTGATGAGAGCCACTGACTGAAGCAAAACAAAAAATGTCAGGGGCGAGACCAATGAAAATATTACAAATGAACATACAGTCCAGTTGATGCACGGCTCACCGTTGCTCTGCTGCATCCGCACTGTAAACATTGCTGGTGTGTGGGAGATCTGTCTCAATAATGACAAATATATATGATCAAATAAATATAAAATAAGAACTATAAATGGAAAAAGATAAAGAAATATTACAATCCACAAGCATGTGTATTAGGACTGTAGATTTTTTTTTTAAAGACGCCTGTCGACATCCACAAATAAATGACGCGGCCATTGCCGAGCTGGAACGTACACATAAGGTACTTTTAGCCTTCCCTCTTCGATCAAATTCGCCCCATCTGTCAATTCTTTCAAGTCTCGGCTTAAAACATACTAAAACATATAAAATGTTGTTTTTTAAAATCCTGCCTCTATGTGTACGTCTCCTTTATGTACTGATCTCTGTATGTCTGCCTTACTGTCTTTTCCTTGATTATTTATGCCCGCACAGCGCTTTGCTCAACTCTGTGGTTTTTAAACGTGCATTGTATTTAAAGTTGACTTGACTTGACTTGCCGTAGTTGGTGTACATTGGCCTTAACACTTGTTTCCATGTCCTATGTTGCTGTGTTGTGAGAACAGGACAAGCCGGCTTCCCAGTCTATAAATACGTTCCGTACGGCCCAGTCAACGAGGTTATTCCCTACCTGTCTCGCCGTGCGCAAGAAAACCGTGGCTTCATGAAGGGATCCCAGAGAGAGCGCAGCCTGCTGTGGAAGGAGCTGAAACGCAGGTTTCTCAGTGGTCAGATTTTCTATAAACCTTCTGTCGTCTGAGTCACAACTTGTACCAAAGTGTCTCTTTAAGCATTCCATCGTCTTTACTGTACCTGTACCCGATGCTCTCAGTACAGGAAGGTCAATGCCCTTCCGTTGCATGTTGATGGCCATAAAAGATTGTCCTACAAAGGAAATATTGTACATGTTTAGTTTTGTGCGAAATATATCTTAAGCAGCTCTTACTCCATCAATTTAAAGCTGTTCAAGTGCCTTATGATCATTTCCGCAACACCTTAACTGGACGCAATTAGCTCCAACTTAGCGTTGTTCCTGTTACACTCCTCAAAGGGGATTGCAGATTATTTTTGCATGTTGATTGATGATTTTACGTGTCAGTGTCTTTAATTACTTTTTTGTTTATGTACAAATAATGTTAGATATGAATTATTATCCTGCTCAATGTTGTTGGTTGCTTGTAAAATATTTTAGATTTGTCTTATTGTATACACTGTTTGTATAGACCTGTATTTGTATCCCTCATTTGTCCATTAGAGATGTAAATACAGCATCACGATCCATTAGGTCCCCTCTGCCCTGCGGAAGTATCCTTGAGCAAGACACTGAGGGCTCTAATTCAGTGTATTCTGCCTGCACTCCTCCTCAGACAGGTTGATGAATGATACCCGTTGGCAGTCAGTATATGCCTTCGGCGTCCAGTTATGTACTCCACTTTCTGTAGTGCAAATGGAAAGAATAAAACCCTTTCACATAAGAAAAACCGTGCATACAAACATATATTTATTTAACAGGTGTATCTTACTGCTGGCTTCAGTCTTTCATGTCCGTGCATTTAAAGGGATGCTTTACCCTAAACGGATGTTACCTCCATTTTGTGAAACATTCCACCCCTCCCTGAGTCTGAAAATATGTTTTTTGTGCATATAGCTGCTTCAGAGACTTTGATATAAAATGTCGTCTTTAAAAGTAAAAGTCCTCCTCCTACGACGGAGAGTAGAGCGTAGAGAAAACACTCGCCTCCGGTTCCCGTAGAGCAACAGCTTCAGCTCTTGTGAAAGTAGGCAGGGTAAACATTACTCTTAACGTTAGCCTCTCTACACAAACATATCCCTTTCCAAAGGGAGGGGGGGAAGGTGCATCTTGGGAATTGCAGTTACTGGAGCTATTGACTTGATTTGGCAGAGCTGGGATCAATCATCCATCAATCCATGGATTTACTTCTTTATGGGATGCAATATGATATTTGAATCCACATGTAACTGGTTTGATTTAGGGTAAAGCATTCCTTTAATAACAACAAGCTGTGGGTAAATAGTTTTTAGCTTCATTGATTACAGCTAAAAAAGTACAATATTCACAAAACATTCTCATGTGATTTCAGATAATCCTATGTTCATATGTGCGTGTCCTTAAAGTCACCGAATTGCACAGAGTGCCAGCATTTGCGTTAAGAGATGGTCTAGCTGAACGCAAACTCATTATTTGACACCAAACTTGCATAGCGCCGACTGTCTTCGTTGCCACACCCCCTATTGCGCTGCCCAACCCATCGGCACGCAAACGCCTTCATTGCGCACTGTAACTTACCACCTTAAGATCACATTCTCAACACCGCCAAGAAGTTACTATCCCAACCTAGACTGAACAACACATTTCAACAACGTTACTATTGTTATTATCGGGTACGTGGTACATTGAAGACTTGTTTTGGTGTGTTATGCTAGCACAAGTGTTCACACTTTGAGCGTGTCAGCTGTGCTTGACTTCAAATTGTGGCAACAAACAGTCTTCTGCTCGTCAAACATAGACAATGACAGAGCAGCGGGTGGTACAAGCAATACACAGGGACTTACTGTAATGTTCCAAAATGTTCCAAAACACATCAGTATTATTTTTACTGCTGTGATTTGCTAGGAGGTAATGTACCCAACTACTCACACCTGCACTGTTACACAAGCTGCTGCGGGAGTCCGTATTTTGACTAGTTCAGTCGGTTATAGCTCTTTCAGGCAGTGGTAGTTAGAGACCATGGTTGCATCAATGTTTTTGGTTTCCTTTGAACCATTTATTAGTTGTCTTGTCAAATCTAATTCTGTGGAATGTTGAGGTAGATTCAATTTGTGCAGTTTTACCTGTGTTATACAGTGTAACAATCGCTTTAATCTGTAGCTACTAGAGGTAGATAAAAGGAATGCTATAATCCACAATGAGAGTCAGCTGTAATGGGATTTTAAAAAGCACACTAACAAACAGTGGAGGAAGAAAGACACAAATCCAATAAAAGCAGAAAATAGTCAAATAAGTGCTGATAGAATGCTACGCTGGTAAAAAATCCTCCATAGGAAAAACTACTAACTGTATTAAAAGTAATATTTGACCTTATTTGTAGTTTTTGCCATGTGTCTATAGGAGCAGCGTAGTTTCTTTAAGATAATG
>OMOT01077832.1:0-15361 GCA_900312575.1 Acanthochaenus luetkenii
GGCTCTAGGTTCTGTGTCCCCTAAGCCCTGCCCCGGTTCTTTTATTCTACCGTCGGTCACTTAATAGTAGTAAACAAGTTCTCTCTTTTTGGGTATATTTATTCAAGGTTTCAGGTTTCACAAGTAATGCTCAGCGCTGGACTCCCCTGGGTCAGTAGCCCCCACGAGAGTGCCTGTTGCTTCCGTGTTCAGACATTTTCTTCTCGGGCTGGGCCCGCCCCGTACAAGGGATGGACTTAACGCAATTGGCCAGTTTACCAGTGATGCGCTGCTAGCCACCCAAGCAGGTCACCTTAAGATAATGTCTGCGTCTCTAGTGTATGAGTGTTGGTTATCTTGACACTGTCAGGAACGGTCTGTACCATAATAATAAGCATAACCCTTCAATTGATTGGAGCCTAATTCTAATCTGCAGACAATTTAGGTCAGTATCTATTGATTATATCGTTTAGAATAGACCATTCTTGTCTTAAAACTTTTGCACCCCAGGGTTACCAGTCTCTGCGCCAGCTTGTCAAGCTGTCCAAGCTTGAGGTACCAGAGGAGATCACCAAAGTTATCGAACCCATCAAGGACAATGATGCTGCCATCCGCAACTATGGAATCCAACAAGCGGTGGAAATGTGCCGTGTGCTGTTGGAGAGCGGTGAGGTACCCGGCCTCCACTTCTACACACTAAATCGCGAGGTAGCCACCATGGAGGTCCTCCGGCAGCTGGGCTTATGGATAGAAGACCCCAGGTGGGTGATCTCCCTCTGTTTGGTTGTTATGACGCATTCTGATTTTCAGGAAAGGGTCATAACTCCATTATGAAGTTTTAGGAAGGAAATTGGAACCTCTGATCTACAGTATCTTCTGGACTGAATAATTTGCCCTGAAAGGAAAATCCAATTGAACAGCATTTGAAGCTAGAAACCATTAAGCTGTTGGGTTAGGGTTTAAGGTTAGGGTTAACCATAACCCCACCCTCACATCTAGTTAGCAATACAAATGAGCATAATCTTGGGATACTTTGATTAGCTTTGCTCCAAAAGGATAAGAATGCATTCAGAACCATTTTCTTTCAAACTACATAGTGCATGTTGGCATTTTGTTTAAATATTCCAGAGTTTAGACCTTGTTTTCAAATTGTAAATGTTTTTCTTTGCAAGGCGGCCTCTTCCCTGGGCAGTGAGCGCCCATCCCAAACGGAAGGTAGAGGATGTTCGACCCATCTTCTGGGCCTCCAGACCCAAGAGCTACATCTACAGAACCCAGGACTGGGATGACTTCCCCAACGGCAGATGGTAAGCTTCATTACTCATAAAAAAGATTTTACCTTTAGGCTTGCAAAATTTCCATATTAATTACATTCCTTCCAAACTTTAGGTTCAAGTTCATTTATCACAAGCATGTCTCAAAGGACATGAAATGAGCCTAACTAGGTCTAACTGAACAACAATCAATTGAATTACAGAATCACGTAAGAAAGACCGGGAAAGAGAAGAAAGCACAAGACATGCAATAGAATTTTAGCAGGACATGGCAAGCCTACCTATTCTAGGCCTAACTGGCACCACCAACCTTAGACCCTCGAAGCATACAAGGAAAAACTTTAAAGAAAACCTTATTAGGGAAAAAATTGAAGAAACCTTGGGTGGTGCCAAGTCAAAGAGGAATCCCCCACTAGGACGGCTGAGCATGTAATAGGTGCCGGGACATACAGTGGAATGGATAGTAACATAGGCAGTGACAGTGACATAAGAAACGGATAAGGCGAAAGAGGCAGAGAGATGGAGGCACGGTTGACGATGATGTCTGCAGAAATGAGGGCAGCGCTTTTGAATTTACAGCCCGGTAAAATATTGAAATATTAATTTTGATACAATCAATCAATCAAGTCAATCAAGTTTTATTTATATAGCCCTTTTATACAAGCATGTCTCAAAGGGCTTTACATTGCATGCATCATATACATCAGGGGTGCTCACACTTTTTCAGCATGTGAGCTACTTATAAAATGACCAAGTCAAAATGATCTACCTACTACAAAAATGCAAAACATATATTTATTTATAAATATATTGAGAATTCTTTATATGTACAATGTATGTTGATGTACCTTGCATAACCGCATGAGCCCATATTGCACAACACAACACAATTAACTGTTATTAACGATGAGGTGACTCACCCGGAACGATGCTTCGGTGGCGGCTTTCGCTTTTGAAGTTGGCTTTGAGAAAAATTACTGCTGTCCGGACAACTGGCATTTTAGTTCCTTCACCTTTCTCTTTCTCAGCTCGCTTTTCGGCGGGAAGATCGTCCTCCCATTCCGTATGATAGTGATACATTTTTGTCTTCTTACTTGGTCCAGCTTCCCCACTCATTTATACCCTTTCTTAAGTTTAAGAGAAAAACCCGAGGGCTAAAAATGTGTCAGAAAAAGTCAGATGTCATCTGACTGGCTGCCCTGCATATGAATCAAGTGACGGGATGGATGATAGGCTGACGACTATTTTTTTAATGTCATGCGATCTACCCACACTACCTTTGCGATCGACTGGTAGATCGCGGTCGACCTATTGAGCACCCCTGCCATAGACTGCACGTCTTTTAAATCAGACTTCTACAGAGAGGAACATATTAGTGCATGGCAAGAGTGGCAACCCTTATAATTAGATACATCAAAGAAAAATAGGATATAGATCAAAATCAAGCAAATGGGTGGCATTAAACATAATGCAAATGACAATTGCAATACTACAATGTAGTAAGTGAAGTAAAACGATGAAAAAAAATACAGCATGTATTCAAGGCTTCCAAAACAGCAGCAACGCATACAGAGACAAATACGAAAAAGAAAAATGTCAAAAATACAGAAACTGACATATTTGTAAAACGTATATAGAGAATTTAGGGAAATAATTACACATGGAGCACATCAGAATCTCAAACGGCTGAATAGAAAACAAAACAATGGAAAAACATTTGCATAGGTGGTGTTTTTTTTCTCTCTTTGCCCTTCAAATAAAGGCATTTTATATTTTACACACAGTTGTGTATAGACTTGGATTTATATACTTTCCTGAAATGTTTATATCATATTTTCCCATTGTTTCGTCTCTACCATGTATATTGACTTTTCACATCCAATAACACCTCACTTATGTTTTTTTTTCTCTGTGGCAGAACTCAACGCGCCCTTCAAGAAACGCCGGTCCAAGTACACGTTAGAGATGACACCGGCACCCTCGGACCACCTAGTGCGCCCGCTGTCACCCATCACACCACCGCTTCCCGAAGACCCCTTCCACCCACTGCTCAACACCCCCTGTAGCTCGCTGCTGCCCAACGGCCTGGCATACTCACCCATGCCCTCGCTGCCCACCAGCCGCTGCAACACGCCGCTGCAATTCGAGGTAAACACACAAGCAGTTATACTGCTCACTATGCCATATACACATAGATACATCCACCAATACATTTCCCCATCAGAGCTTACATATTATCTACACACACATCAGTGTTTCCCACAAGTTAACTTTTTCCTGTATTCCTATATTTAGTTCATAATTATGGACTTGAAGAGTTTTTAAATGTGTGTATATATTTAAGTAGACTATATTTTGCCTGCCTTTTTATTAACATTTCATCCTGCGAGCTCTGTAGCTCTCTATTGTCTAATTTGCTCTTTCAAAATGTGGGTGTAGTGAAGCCCTAAGTGATTAAAGGCTATAAAAATAAACTTGACCTGACTTAATGCTGCGCTGGGCAACTTTGCACGTTGGCAACCCCAAATAGTACCAAGAGTAACTGTTTGATCAACACCCAGAAATTATCAAATGTGTGGTCAGTAAACTGCACACATCACGCTCATTTCTACCAACCCGGCCGGTCTGTGATGCTTTATACCAAAGGATACCAAAGGGACAAGAGAGGCAAACGTGATCTAACTTTGGTGAGTCCAGCTTTCTCTGGATGGAGTGCTGTTCACTGCTGTATAGGAGACAGTTTGGATTTCACTAATAAGATTTCCTGCTTGGGGTAAATAGGACAAGTCTACAACGTCTCAATTAGGTGGTATTGGACACTCTTCTGTGTTGCAGCCCCATTTTTGATTTAGGCTGATAAAACAGCTGGATTTTTAGACAAATGGCTTGCCTAGTGCAGCTTAAAATATAAACATTTGCTGACTATAATGCTCATCTGTTTACCAATAGATGTGTGAAGCAAATGTACTGTACATCAAATTAGAAATAAGCTGCTACTTCATATAATTTAGGCTACATTTCAGTTGTTGCCTTTACATACAGTTTGTTCATTCGGCACAGACAATGCAGTTGAAAGCTGCAGCAACTGACCAACACAATGCTGTGTCAATGAATTATGGTTGGTTTAGTTCACTGACAGGGTTTTGGTACTTTTTGATAAACTACATTGACCATAAATGCCAGGTTTGAACGCCAGCGTAGTGTATCACAGCACCCGAAATGAATAATTAAATGTACCTGGGCAGCATCCACAAATATATTCAATATATGGGATAGGACACTGTGAATTCACTAACTGTCTTTCATTTCACATCTAGAACATATCATCCCCTGAAGCATCTCCTGTCCACCAGACAGAGTCCATATCTCCTGAGGTAGGCTCATCTTTTCAACACTAACAATTAAAAGCTAATGAACACTTAAGTAAAAATAACAGCAGGGATCACTGAGTAAATGCTACTAAGGCTATGTTCAGACTGGCAGCGCAAATCAGATTATTGGCATATCCAGATTGGAACCAGATTGCTTTTGTCTGAACAGCAAAAAACCACATGGAAACAGATTTTTGCTAATCAGATTTGAGCCACATTCATAGGTGGTTTGAAATGGGATTCAAATGAGTTTTATAAACATGTGTCTCAGTCTGGACGCTCTAGCCACTCAAATCTGATATCAAACTGTCCTTTATGTCACTCGCAACGTAGGTGACCGCCCACTGGAAGCCTGATGTACTCGTTTCGCAGTGCAGACAAAGCGGTACAAACTTCATGCACAGTCGATTTTCCCTACCCAAAGAGGTGTGCAGCGGTTCGGTATCCTGACCCGTGGTTAGCTACCACAAGGCAACTGTGACCCGTTTCTCCACAGATATTCACCGCCTTAAGTGCGTGTCTTGACATACGAGACCGGGTCGTAGGCGGTCACAGAGCATGTCAAACGTTCCTCGGCGCATTCTGAAATTGGCAAGCCATCTGTCATTATCAAAAGTCCCGAGGTCTACATGTTCCCACCTGTCATTACTTTTCGGGTGGCACCACACCTACACAGTGACGCAGCTGTGACTGCAGCCCGGAACATTGTTGTATATATCTGATGTTGTCTGGTGTGACGGAGGAGTTCTGCACCGCGACTAGAGATTGATATGGCGTGAAGGGCGATGCTGTTTTGTCTGTAGGCACGCCTACGTCGTTACCACAGCAACCAATGCAGATAGGTTGACGATGTCTGAATACACAAATCCGATCTGATCACTTGCAAATAACTGGACAGTCGCATTTGACAAACAAATTAGATTTGCCTGAACATAGCCTAAACGACTGCTGTATATTGCTACATATGTTTGTCTAATTCAATTTTTGTTGTTTCTGTCCTTTGCGGTCTCTACCCTCAGCAATGTCTGCGGACAGACTTTGACGTTCCGCGGCCCCAGTTCCCGGACCTCTCCCTCCCCTCCAGCTTAGAGAGCCCTGTGGCCATGACCTCGGATGACTTTTTCCTGTCCGGAGGGCCTCTGTGCCACGAGTCCCAGGGCCTGGCCTCTGTAGGCGCCAGCTCCCTTACACCAGCATCCTGCCCCCCCTCCGACCAGGCCCCCCAGAGCAGAGAACAGGCCTTCAGGACAGAGTTCAACCTCATATACACCTGCTCACCCCTCAACGCCAACCTGGGGAACCCTGCAGCCACTGACCACCACCTCTCCCAGTCGGAGGGCAGGTTCTCCCCAGCGGAGTCCTTCTACAGCTCCATGAGTGGTCAGGGGCTGCTAGGGGAGGTGGGCCCTGGCTCCATGTCACCCTACAGCGAGCCTCATTATGTGGGAGGCTATCCAGACAGCGGCACACCTCCTCACTCCAGCAACCCACCGCAAAAGAAGAAGGCAAGTCCTCCAGCTCTTAATGATACCATTGTGTTAATAGAATGGCACTAGTGAATAAGATGTCGACTGATTTGATCACAAAAAAGTAGTTTTCAGGTAACGCCTCAGCAGTTGAATCTGTTCTCCTCATGCACAAATGACTGAGTGTGATTTGTGCAAATTGAAAAGCCAAACCTCATGACGTGCTCTTTCCCTTGCTCTCTCTGTGCTTGCCTGTTTATTTTGTGTTTAATATATAAATTGGTCCATTGTGTCAGTTGGTCAAAATCAAAAGCGAAAGGCATGTAAAGAGGCATATTTGACCAATTTGTGAGTGTATATCTGAAATGATTTCGACTCTGTAGCTTTGACCCTTCCTCCCCCTCCTCTCCCTCACTGCCCCTCCTCCTCCCCCTCACTGCTCCTTGAAACTTCTTGCCAAGTCTCTCTTCCACTTTTCTTCCAAGGCAGAGGGCCAACCAGCATACCATTAGTCTGCTGACAGGGAAGCCAGATTACCAGGCTATAGCTGTAAGACGTGAATACAAGCCAGTACAAAATATGGTGAATATTCTCCCTACAACTACATCTTTAGAAGTGTGCATGTAAATATTGTTTTTGCATCTGCATACAACACCCACCCCACGCTCCTACAGCTCTGCCCCTTCCGCCCTCCTCAAAACCTACATTAAACAATTGTTCTATAGTTTTGAGCAGGAAAAAAAAATGTATGCCATTTTAATCAAGTTCAGTCCACCTGTCATGGTGTGTTAAGGTTCATCCATTGCCTCCAACACAAGAGGCCGTTGGTTTATGAATTCTCATGTGGGCATTGATATGAAGCCCATTTGTCTTAGCTGCATCTCATCCATGGCATTTATGTGTGGTCATTGGTCCATTCAGCCTTCGCCTTTAGCAACTCTGAACTTGCCAATGTGTTTCAACTGTACCATGACATAAGGCACCATGGGAAAATCCTGGGGCCCAGGGTGAACAGATCAGGTGCATACAAATTGCCACCTCCTGGATTAATACCTCCTAGTATTAATTTGCCAGTACAACACACATTCAGCCTTGCTGAACCAGTAAGCGTGAGTGTTGAACATTTTGATGCTCCACCGTTGGATGGGTAATGTTAAACCAAGCTGCCATGTTTATGCATCTGGTCCCAACATGTAGTCTTCTTAATGTTGGATGGTAGAAATAAAGAAATGCACTTGACTTTATTGAAATGGTCACTAAAAGGGATGTTGGTCCAGAACCAAGTTCAACCCACATCAGAGAAACCACGCCAGACATTTGAAGAGAAGACATCTGAAGACCCAAACATGGATGCTCTTCTAGCCCTCAGATCCTGCTTCTTAAACAGGTGCTCACTAGATCTTATAAAGATACTAAGGTCAATCCTCATTACAAACTGTGTCCAATATTAACTTTTTGGCTCACCTGCCATGGGCTGGTAAACTAAGAATAACCTAGAATAATTTTACCTGCCAAAATAATTAATTTACTTTCTGTATAGAATCAGGTACTGTGTGAAACATTAAATAGAGACATGGGCAGATTTAGAATTTTAATGAAAAATGTGCTCACTCAGTTATATAGTGGAGTTTGTAATTAATTATGAAGTGACTCACCACTTGGGAGTAATACGTTTCAGTTAATGTTAGGCTATCCAGGAAACGGATAAACGGAAGTTTAGATACCAGTGTTGCCAACTCTTTTCCAAGGAAAGTAGCTATTGGCTGCTCAAAAAGTCACTAGAAGTTGCCAGATCCAATCCAATCCAACTTTATTTATAAAGCACATTTAAAAACAACACAGTTGACCAAAGTGCTGTACAATCAATCAAGATAATAAAGACAGTAAAACAAATAAAGGCAATAAAAATATACGAAAATAAAAAAGATTTAACTCTCATACTGGGTCAAAAGCCAAGGAGTAAAAATGTTTTAAGACGAGATTTAAAAACAGGCAGTGTAGGGGCCAGCCTAACATGCAGAGGTAGCTCGTTCCAGAGTTTGGGGGCTACAACCGCAAAAGCGCAATCTCCCCTGAGTTTAAGCCTTGCCTTAGGGACAACCAGAAGCAACTGGTCAGCGGACTTGAGAGACCTTAAAGGGACATATTGCTGTAGGAGATCAGATATATAGGGTGGAGCTAGCCCATTTAATGATTAGTAAGTAAACAATAACATCTTTAAATTAATCCTAAAACGTACAGGGAGCCAGTGGAGGGAGGCCAGTATGGGAGAAATGTGCTCTCGCTTGCGTATTCCTGTTAAAAGACGAGCTTCAGCATTCTGGACCAGCTGTAAGCGTGAGAGGGAGGCCTGACTGACACCAACATACAGGGCATTACAGTAGTCGAGTTGTAATAAAAGCATGTACAACTCTTTCAAAATGACAAAACGATAAAAAGGACTTGACCTTCGATAAGAGCCTCAGCTGGAAGAAGCTAGATTTTATCAGAGTTTCTGTTTGTCCAATTTAAAATCACAGTCCATTATCACACCCAGATGTAAGAGTTGCCAGGTGATGTCATATGCTAATTTGCATATCAAGATATGACCCAGAATCCCCATTCTTAGTGGAGGGAGGAGGGCTCTGTTGTGTAAGGGAAGCACTGTGATCATCAGACCTCTTTGGTACAAGTAGTGCAAATCGCCATCAGCTGTACCAATTTGTCACCTAAATACTTTAGGGTTCAACATATTTACATTGTTCCCCATGATCAGACAAAAGTCACCAAGTTTGTCGCTAGTTGCTTTTGAGAAATGTTGGCAACTGCTTTGCATAGAGCAGCGCAACAGGCAGCCGATCGGGGCGATTTGATACAGAGCCGTTGTTTTGCTTTGCTTTGATTGACTTACGGTCAGAGAGTAGAGACCAAGTTTGAGAACAGGCAGAGACCAAATACTGTTTATAACTGAGATGTTCGAATGTTATCATCTCAAAAAGTTACCAGCCAGTTTGGCAAGAGACCCTTATGGATTTGTCTGCCTAAGACTAAATTTACTGGCATTTGGCGCTGGTCAGACAGTAATTTCTGACCCTGAATCCCAGTCCTCCTGACAATATAGCTGCCTTCTGCCCTAAACTTAATCTTATTCCAAAGGTTCAGGTATCATCCATCTCAGTATCTGACTGTGTGGTCAGCCATCCTGCTCTGTCATCTCCTTCATATATCCTCCTTTGTTTCCACAAGCATCTGCTCTGTACCATGATGCCATCAAGCTGGGATGAGCTGCCTTTCTCATTCTTTATAGTGTGTATATTGTATGTGTGTACTTGAGCATTGTGTGGATGTTGACTTGGGTGTTTTTGAGTGTGTGTAGTTTTAGTTTCAAAGTGGTTGCATCATGGTGTGATGAGTTTAAAGTTGCCTGCTATTTGGCCAAAGCTTAAGATATGTTACTAACAATGCATAAATAATAAGAGTTTTATGTGAGGACAAGACTAAGTATGCTCACAAAACACACAAAAATGGTAGCATTTGTGTGTGTGTCATATTGATAATACTTTTTCCAGGTGAGTTCTCTAATAGTTGGCGTGGTGCATGCAATCTGCCCATCAGTACAGTTTTGGTGAATTATGTGATGTGATGCAATGCAGCCAGTGGTCCAGTATCGGTGTGAATGACATGAAGGTGCGTGTTCAGCCCGGACAACAGATTATGTGTCAGTCCTCCAACTTAACGCTCCTCTTCCTCCCCTTGCCTCCTCAGGTGTCTTTGCTGGAGTACCGTAAGAGGAAGCAGGGCAGCAGCCGAGATTTGGAGCCTGGTGGCAGCTCTTCCCTGGGTGGCACCCCCACTCGACCTAGCACCCACTACAGCCAGGACTCCCATCATCCCCATTCCCACCACCAGCTGCAGCCTCCAGCCTCCCCACACAGCTCCTTCTCCTCCCCAGCCCACACCACCTCCTCCGTCCCCCAGATAGAGGAGGTCAGCCCCCCAGACCACCAGGCCGCAGCAGTGCAGTCCAGAGTCCAGGAGAGCAGCAGCCACTGGTGAGAGGCATTACATAATGGCTCACAAAATGAGATGCTTCGCAGCTGTGTCACAAATTTGCCAGCAATGACATGATGCAGTTAACAACAAGACAGTCATAGCTAGGTATGGGTATCATTATGATTTTATCGATACTACTACTCTTATCGATACTGCTTATCGGTTCGGTACTTTATCAATACTCATCGGTTCTTTTTTATTATTGTCATTCTTCCTCTAGCTGCTACCGTAAAAGGACTTTGGGCTTGGCTGGGACCGGCGCTGGTAGAGGGAGGAGGGGTGGGCTGGGTCATGGTGGCTGCAGCCTCAGCCTGACAATCTACAAAAAGTTGCTAACATCTTCTCAATTCATTTTGCAGTTGAGGTTCTGTTGCCCATCCAAATTCTCCACGGTGCAAAACCCTCAAACTGGCTCCACCACGTTTGCACCCGTTGTCATTTACGCAATTATTCTTAGTAAATCACAGCCGCAAACCTTTAGAATGCACACGCAAATTAGTTTAGTAACGTTGGATCCGGACCCAAGAGTAGGGTATCGAGTGTGTCAGACACGAACACTCAAGCTAAGGAACACCACACTGCCTTGCTAGCTTCTCTCATTGACTCAATTCAAACAACTGCTAACACTGATTGATGTTACTGTAGCTACCGTTAGCTAGCAAACATCAGCTAACCGCTAGCGAAAATAAAGAGCGATCTTTAGAAACTGAACAACGTGCTGTTAAGTTTCTATAATCAGCACAAGTGCTGTCATTGCATATTATTGAAATTACATAGTTATTTTTACAGTGATATATTGGGGGGGGGGGGATTTCCACCTATGACTGTACCCGTATATGTGTGTGTGAGCGAGTGTCAGATCACAGCCCCATCCCTCGCGCAGAAAGAGAGAGGCAGAGAAAGCGGCAAACAAGATTACGTTCGGGACGTTTAATTCCTCGAAAAACGCAATATAAATCTCACTCCATAATTTCTCTAATACCTACCGATAGCAGAACCGATAACGTTGGATCTTATCAATACTCCGGTTTTTACTAATTTAGAACCGGTTCCTGTTTAGAACCGGATTTCGGGGGCATCCCTAGTCATAGCGAGCTAGCTACCGAACAAGCTGGCATCACTAAACCAAGGGTCTCAAACCAATTGCTATGGGGGCCGAGAGTCTGCAGATTTTCATTCCAACCAATCGCTAAAGCAGCTGATTTCACTGATTAGTTCCTCCTCTCTGGTTGAAGGTGTGTTAATCAGTGAAATCACCTGGTGTAGTCTTTGGCTGGACTGAACAACTGCAACCCCTCGGGACTCTATGGCGCATTGGTTTGACAACCCTGATCTAAACCCAAAATTGATTAGATGTATCAGTGGAGGAATGTTCTCAGCCATTGTTGCCAAGAGCTGTGGACATCCAACATTACATCTACTGAAAGCCCTCTATACAAAAGCTATCCGATGGTTGTCTTGGTTTGTGTGAGTTATGATTTGTGATTTTATGAGAGTTGACTGTCTGGTTGATGTTTAGTGTGTTTGGTTTCCTCCAGGATGGTTCCCACCAGCGTTGAACGTCTAAGGGAAGGCCAGGGGATGCTGGAGCGAGTGCTGAGAGGAGGCATCAAGATGGAGCGCATTTTAAAGAGGAGTGAACCTGACAAGGAACCTGGTATGAATAGATTAGATTGTGAAAATATATATATACAGTGTATACATGTAAATTACAGCATACAGTACATGGTGCAAGAGCTCCGTCTACAGATGGATTTCCGTCAGAATATAATTATTTGTTCCGTTTATTTTCTTTCTTTTTTTACCGCTAATAGATCCTCTTATCCAGACTTGCGATTGGTCAGTTTCAGTTGACTCTGCCACCGCATTTCTGATTTTCGCTTTGTATCATGGATGTAACGTTATAGTTGACGGACATCAACGCTTGTTCCAGCTTCCCTTCTTTAAAATAAATCAAAGGTATGGCAATTTTATTGAATGTGCACTTCAGTGTTAATTTAGTCAACAAAATTAATGACAAAAATGCTTGTTGGTGGATTTTTTTGTTTACTCAATGTAGGGTCCGAAATAAACACACGCCAAGTGCCAAATACTGGTAGATTTTTCACTTTGCGTGTACCTTTTTTAGCTTGTGACGAAACATTAATTATAAATGAATACGTTACTATACTTTATATACATTCACAAATTAATGTTGCTTCAGAGATGCGAGCCAGTGCGGCACAAATAGACACGGTGCGTATATTTAGTGGGGCGGAGAACAGCCCGGGTTATTATTTTGTTGAATTTCGTGACCTCATTCTCTGGATATCAGTCAAAAGACGTTTCTCTCTTGGGGCAGGGCATTTATCCGTCCCAGTTGTACAAAGAACACACAGTCCACCAATAGTATAAGGAAAGTGTAAAGCATGGTACATTTCACTGGGCTGGCTGGCTCTTTACTTGCTCAGGCATGACTTTCAACACTTGCACTGTTCTATACTCTAGTATCAATACAAAATACAATTATTTTTTGCTTACAAACTGCTCAGACCGCTGTTTTTACTCACCGCCATAATGTGTTATTGTGCAGATTAAATGTATGTATGATACACAACCTTTTTGGGGGGGCTGGTTTTGTTGTTGGGTAGAATTTTTCATCTACCAGACATTTTGCTGGTGAAATGAAAACAACGAGAGATGTTATCATATCCCTAAAACAGTGTGCATTCATATATCATTTTACTGTTATTTACTATACTTTATCTATTTATTTTACAGTTTGATTTTTATTTTACTTTTCATCCATACATTTGTGCCTTTGCCAGGGATAAAAATCATGACCAGAATTCACCAAATTGCACAAAATGTTTTTTTTAAGAACTGAATTGTGAACAGATGGAATTATTTCTTCCCATTGGCAGATTTTTTTTTCATGTCAAGAAGATAATAAAAGGTGAATGCTATCCAATGTTCCTTTAACCATTAAAGTTACTTTAAGTACTTTCTACACATCTCAGCCCTGTATAAAAACGTATATAGCAAATGTATTTTTGCCTTACTATATACACTCTGAATAAGCAATTAAAGGAACTGATTAGGATTTTATGCTGACTTCATAATGTATTCGGCACTATCTGGTATATTTTTAAGACTGCTAATTAAAAACTAGGTAATAGCCAGATGCTAATTTAGGCCTTAAACTTTGATGTCTTGCACATGTGGGACGCAAACACAAGCTTCGCCGCGCAACCTGGACACCAGTCAAAACAAAATTCTCACCAGCACCCATGAGCATATATGCAATGTCTGCAAAATAACAAGTAGAACATACTTAGACCAACAACAACAAAATGAATGGAAAATATGTATGATGTAAAAATTACAAAAAACTAATCAAATATCTCCACTATAAATAAATGAACAATCAAAGCTACCAAGATATCTGTGTGAAGATGAAGAACATTTTATTTATTTACAGTATTTATACAGGATAACATGAACCTTTATTTGTTTGCAGGCTAAGACATCAGTGGTTTGGTGTCTGATGGCAAATGAGGCAACATTTTTTTAACCTGTCCTGTGGTTGATATTCCTTCCTGTGTTTTCCAGAGACAGATCGTTATGATATCCAGGCAGCATCCATAGCCTCTCCCATGAAGAGTCCACACCGATACAGTCCCTCTGTGTACTCACACCAGGTAGGCTGCATCATGGTTTTCACCCAGTAGAAATCACAGATGTGCTATGATGAAGGCTTAGATTTTGGGCTTGTGAATAACAGAGGTTGCATTTCCACAATACATCTTAGCATACACATTGAAATCTGATTCCTCTTGCCTTGCATGTCACTTCTTGTAATACTTGCATCCTTTTAAAATTGGCAGTAAATGCCTAATATCGATTCACATCCACCAGTATCCTGACAGACCATTTTTGACAAGTCTGTCACTATCTGAGCTGCCTGCATTTGTTTATTTCTGGTTACGTGTATTGGAGACTGGAGACTCATTGCGTTTATCTTTTGTTGTTAATGTTGCAAAATGTCTCTCTTGACCACCAACAGAAGTGGTTTGGATGATCAGATCTTCAATGTATAGGGATGCACCGATGCCATTAATTTAGAACCGTACAGAGTACGTTTGGGCCGGTTTCCTGTTTATCCGGTCTGTGATTTGACACTGGTTTCATTTTATACACACCAACTATACCGCCATTTGTTATTATGAGATAATACGGGGGGGAACCTGAATGGATTCACTTGTATTACACTACTATGCAACGTGATAAATATATGAGCAACATGAGCAGAGTTGGTTAGAAATGCAGGTTGGCCAAGGGATCAAGTTTCACTTACAGCTGGTCGGGGGAGTGGGGGAGGGCCGAAGGGGGAAGCCGTGTTGTCTTTTTCAAAGCCATGGAGTAAGCAGTCAGCCAGGCAAGGCTAACAAGACTAGCACCAGCAGCAGTTAAAGAGGAAGAAACTACTCGGCCTCCCCTACAAATAAAACCACTGAGGAGACAGTTGCCACGGAGATGGACATTTACAAACGGGAGACTTGTGACTGATGCAGAAGCCGAACCGTTAGACTGGTGGAAAATCAACGAGGCCTGCTTCCACTGCTATCAAACGTAGCACGCAAGTATTTATGTATTTGCACGTCGTCTTTCAGTATAGCAGAAGGTTGTTCCGCCTCAAAAGTCTCTTCTGAAGCCAGACAAAGTGGACATGCTTGTGAATCTGAAGGCTATCACGCCCTGAGGTACCTAGACCTGTGGCACGCAGACTTTAAATAGCATTTTATATTCTGATTGCACTATGTGGGCGGCACGGTGGTGCAGTGGTTAGCACTGTCGCCTCACAGCAAGAAGGTCCTGGGTTCAAATCTCACCTGGCCCTTTGTGTGGAGTTTGCATGTTCTCCCCGTGTTCGCGTGGGTTTCCTCCGGGTGCTCCGGTTTCCTCCCACAGTCAAAGACATGCAAATATATGCGTTTGTGTAGTGTGGTGCATGGTGTGATGTACTATGTATATGATGCATGCAATGTATACTTGTATGGGGGCGGCAGTAGCTCAGGAGGTAGAGTTCCCGCCCCACAACTGCAGGGGCGGCGGTGGTTCGAGTCCAGCTCCTCCCGGGAACAATCTGTCGTAGTATCCTTGAGCAAGACACCTAACCCCGAATTGCTCCCGTTGAGCAGGTTGGTACCTTGCATGGCTGCCTCCGCCAACGGTATGACATGTAAGTCGCTTTGGATAA
>OMOT01077834.1:0-11066 GCA_900312575.1 Acanthochaenus luetkenii
AACATTTACAGGAAACCATAGCTCTGACTGGAAGTCCGTTCTGCTCTGACGTTAACACAGAACACACAAAACTATACAAAATAACATGTCGTCGTATAAAGGACTGGGCTTGGCTGCGTGTTTGTCATTGGTGTCTTTACTTTACAATGCTGTAAAGATGCATATGCAATCAAGCATGCATGTGCACACACTTCAAAACAACACACACACACACACAGACAAATGATTGATGAGCAGTTGAGGAGTGGTCAGACCCCTGCAGGCCCTCCGGGGGACCTCAGGCCACCCAATCACAGCATTCCTTCACTGACTCTGTTTGCGACCCCGAGGCCGTAGACTTCCTGCTTGACTTTGAACAAAGTCATGACATCAAAAGTGATGAACCAGGCTTTGTAGTGACTGCCAAGCATAGAGAAATCCAGAAACAATGTGTAGATTGAAACAAATTCACATTGGATCAAATTATGATTGATGACTGATTAGCAGAGGCTATGGATTCATTATGAATAAATCATTGAACCAAAAGTAAGTTTCCCTTGATTTATCAGCCGTTGCTTTACTGCACTGTGATTAATGGACTCACAAACTGTAGTCTGAAAAACCTAATGAAATTAGAATTTGAAATTTTTCCAATTTGAATAGCTAGCCACCGCTGCAAACAACAAATCGATTCTTCTGCGTCGCTAAATGTTCAATCTATTTAATCACTCCTGTTTTACATTATACAACATTATACAAACCCCATCAATATATTGATGAAACATTACACTTCAGGCTGTCTGGTGAGAAATAATCTCACCATGTTGAGTTCTTGTTATTTGAGTCATATGTGTCCGCTGAGTAAAGTGCATTTAAAACGCGTCCTGGCGTTTTAATCATACGTTAAAACACACTGACCGTGAAAATCAACATCAGTCAAAGGGATGGGATCCGATCCAAACACCCAACCACGAAGATTAGTCACTGTATAAGAGGAACGAGACTTTCTAAAGCTGAATGGGTTTCCACTTACACCTTTTGATTCCTACTCAGGTGCATTAGAGTGTCACATGTCCACCGCAGCTTTGTGCTGTATCAAAACCTCTCTGAGCATCTGGCGAAGTGGGAAACTGTCAGATCTGTCTCAGTAGCTGTCTGGAAGCTAATCCCTGCTGTGTATGATGAGTAGGATGGATTATCGAGGCAATATCTGAGGTGCAGTTTTAGTGTGTGTGTGTGTGTGTGTGTGTGTGTGTGTGTGTGTGTGTATCCATCAATGACAGCAGTTGCATTGTTCAGTCCCATTTCGCTCCATGTTCGCTGAGCTGTATAGATGTTCACTGTATTGAATGTGTTTTTGAAATTGTAGATTTCAAGCCAGGCAACATCATGTCAAGTCTAAAAAAACACTGGGTGACTATAGACCCAGGTTTTATTACACACTATTTTTAACCAATCCAAGTCTGAGGATCTGAAGAAGTGGAGGTTAAAGCCTAGTTCACTTGTTCAAATAAATAGGGTCACAATCTATAAATTACAATGAGAACACATGTCTCCAATGTATATTTCTAAGAGTATATTAGAAAGTATATTTATATGTTTTTCAACAGAACAGAAACTGTACAGACAATTCTGACATTTTCCATGGAGGACAAAACTATATTAAAGTAGAAGATAGATAGATAGATAGATAGATAGATAGATAGATAGATAGATAGATAGATAGATAGATAGATAGATAGATAGATAGATCGATCATGCATCAGGCATGTCATTGATATTTTATTTAATTGATTTGCCCAAAGTTGTTCTATTTTCGCTCCGCTAGACTTAACATATGACATTTAAACAAAGAGTGAAAATATAACAAACAATCCTAATCATTTAAATAGAAAGAATATAGCCCCGGACCACTTCATGTGCGGGTAGCCGGTAATTATGACGTTTTCGACAGCACGTGAAGGCAGCATTTGAGCTCCTCCGCGGCGGTCGCAACAGGTTTGCCGCTCAAAACAGAGAATAAACAAGCAAAGAAAAGCTCCCGAGTCCAAAGTCCCAGGTAGAACGGCGAACAGTACAGTGTGATATCGAACGTTAGCTCGAGTTAAATATATAACTTAAGGCGTATATAACAACCCGGGTGTCAATCATTAGATTTCCTCCCATTGCGTAACAGGACTCACCTGGCGAGGCCAGTTAAGAGATGTGATGATAGGGGACATTTTAGCTAACGTCAACGTTAGCCTCAAACCATTAACCAGCCCTAACGTTTCTTTGTTTAGTACGTAGCGGTTTTAATGGCCGTCAATGTGTAACGTACCTATCGCCCTAGATCATGTTAACTGGCGGTGTTACATGTGTTTCTCCGCCCCACATAGAGTCTATATCACTTTAATACATTGGAATAACGTTCAGATTGTGATTCAGCAACATGGCCGCTCAGAGCTACGTCGCCATCTCTGAGCTGCACCCCAACTTTTCACATCCGGTGAGTTGAGATGATTTTCATTTCATAAACCAGCCACGTCACGTCATTTTCACCACAGGCCTTAAAAACGAAGGCACAGTGTGTGATATCCTTGAATATGTCTTTCGGCTGTAGTTGTGTGCCACCGTGGTGTAATATGATTCAGTTCAGGTATATTATATCGTCCTGCGTTTGTTTCGTAAGCTAACTGTTACTCAAATGTAATTAACTGGTTGCTGTTCTAACCCGGAAATCCTACAGATGAGTCAACATAGTAGAATTGCCCTTCTGCTTTGTATTTTTCAGACGGTGGTTGGTGTCATCATTGGAAAAACTGATGTCAGGAGCTTCCCTGACAGAAAAAGTTAGTTTCAATGGCATCTTCCATATTAGTGCACCTAGACTAGACTTCTTCAAACCAGCATTGCACCACAGTGTCTTGTACACTACCGCCCTCTCTTGGCAAGTAGCTGAACTACAACAATCCCTCTAAGTTTCTTCCTCTCTTCTTCGTTTGCTTAGTTCTTTTCAACAGAACTAGAAAACAAAGCAAAACGACACATCCTTGTCCCAGTCTCAAACTCACCCGTATATCTGTATTTCAGATATTGGTTTTGACAGATTCACTTTCGGCTTCACCACCAAGGACTCACCGGACTACTTCATCAACGCGACAGCCTGGGGTACCGATGGATACATCAACGGGCTCTCCAGCAGCTTCAACATTGGAGACTTTGGTGAGGAGGTCTCTCAGGGTTCCCACGGGCCTTGAAAATCCTTAAGTTAAGTTTGTGGATTTGAGAAAAAATAAAATAAGGCCTTAAAAGGTTTTGAAAATGCATGGATGGCCTTGAAAGTATTTTTGTTTTTTGAAATATAGCATCCAGATTGATCAACATGCCTCAGTCCAATGGGTATTTGTGCTAAAACAGCAGCACTTTAAAATGAATGATTTCACCAGGATTTCTTGAATTTGATTTGATAAAGTGGCATTTGGTGATGTATATGCACAACATCGTCTCTTATTGTCTTTTCAGTCACCATTGAAAATCCTTTAGTTGTCACTAAAGACCCAGAGAAAGACAGATTCTGCCCTGCAACACCAAGGTAATAAGCACTTCTAATACAGGTGTTGTAGTTTTCTACTTTCTTGTGTAGATAGCCAGAATCTTGTTCACCCGGCATTGCTTGTAGATACTGAGCTTAATGTGATGTATTGCTGTGTATTACGTGGTGTTATACTGTGTAATGCCAGCGTAAAGGACTGGCTGGTGCAAAGGCCCATCTCCTCTCCGGTCTCAGCTCCTTCAGGCTGCTGATGTCGGAGGCTCATTCCCAGGTGTCTCTGTGTGCTGACATGGAGACCATCGACAGGCTGCTGCCTCTGATCCACCTGCCAGTGAAGGACTCCAGAGATTTCTACTCTCTGGGAGACATAGTGGCCAACGGACAGAGCCTGGACAAGACCGTGATAAACATACTGGCTGCAGTAAGATCGGTATGGAACTTGGGCTGTATCAGATTATTTCAGTGTTAAAGCAAAAATCCAACTGTTACACTGTTCAATATCATCAATCTAGGAGGTTCAGTGCATTCCAGGAGTTATATTGTGATGTAGTGTTGTAATTCACTTTTTGGTGAGCTCACATTCCCTCAACCTGCCTCGTCTACTTCTACTTCAGTTAGGGATTTCCTACTTTTCCTAGAATGACTTTCAACAGCCCGTATACATCGTGATGAAAAGAGTGATGGCAATAGCAATAGAGTAGTACGTTTTTCCACTTGGAAATTACAAAAAAAAAAGCCATCAAAGAGGGTGTTACATTTCACACAGTACAGGTCCGGTAAGACGCAACCTGTGGCTGCATTGCATTATGGTCTATTGACACTACTGTCGGTGAAGATATTGGTGTATCTGCCTTCTATCAAACTCCATTGTAGCTGCTGGAAATATCTGGATATGACGTCAGGTTTTCTATGTTTGGCCAGTTATCCACAGAAAAAGAAAAATACATCACTAAACAAAACTACAAAATGGGCCCAGAAATGCAAATCACCAATAGCTGTTTTAAGCAATGTTAAGGTGTTTTAGGGTGGATTTTTCCTTTAAGAGCTTGTGACTCATGGCTCAAGGATTTGAAAACTGCCTGGGAACATCTGGGTGGGGCAGTTGGCCAACAGTAGAGGATTGTGGTAGTAATGGACACTACCAAGAAAAGTGTTTGTTGCTGAGTCAGTCAGTCAAGGTTCCCACTGGATTATCATTTTTGAGAGGTGTATTCGAGACATTTGATAAATTCTCAGGGGAAGTCAGGGAATTTCACAAACGGATCACTTTACAGGAATACACCAGAATGTATTTTCCAACTTGTTTCACACACGGATTGCATTAGATGGTGGTTTCAGTGTTTTTTCTCCACAACAAGCGCAACTGTAGTGGAAACCAGACTGTTCAACTTTTCTGAGCTGAAAAACAACATTAAAAAAGAATGTAGGAATCAAGTTTTTAGGCCATGGAAGTGCTCTTATGTTATGTTATAAAAGTCATCATCAGGCAAATAAATAAATAATAATACACGTAAAGGTTAGTTTACTTAATTAATATCTCGTAAATCACCTAAAAGAGTATTTTGTGTCCATTTCGTTTAGTGTGGTTATATGGTTATTGGACTTCGTTTGCCTGGAACACAGAAATGTAAAGTCTTGCCATAAGGGCCATAAAGGCCCACTTAATGTCACTACAATCTGTTTTACAGGAAGGAAAGATATTGTGATAGGAACTTCAGATAATTCTGTTTTCTTTTTTCAGATTTCAGAGCCCAAGCAATTCACCACTTCAGACGGACGCCAAGGGCAGAGGCTGGAAGTGAAGCTCTTTGATGACTCTGTCACTTCCTTCTCCTTAGTCTGGTGAGTCATGGGCCATTTATCAATTTGGAACATTATTTTGTTGCTTTTGTTCTATATTCCATCTTATGGCCCATTGGATCGGTGCCCTCTAACTTTAGGTTACCACAAATATATTTTGGTGACGGCGAGCTTTAGATTGACCCCCTGAACCTCTGTACTGCGTGTGTGTTTGATTTTCACCATGTTCTCCCTCGAGTTACTCCCTGACCTCTCCATCACACACAGCTGGGACAGAGAAGTCATTCAGCACGTACAAACTTTGATACCAAAAGAAACGGGTAGGTTAACAGTGGCTGCTCATTCTCAGCCATAAAATGAATCTTTATTTAACCTTTATTCCTTTCTGTCATGTCCTATTAAGATGGCAAAGTATGGAAGTGGAAATTTGAGATGAACTTTGTGTTTATGTTTAAGATAACTTACAGTTGTTTTGCATTTTATTCTTCACTCAAAGTGCTCTTCATAGCAGATGCAAAGATTGGTTTTGACAGCTTTCGCAACTGCATGGCAGCAACAGTTAACTCCAAAACCATTATTACTGTCAACCCTGGTAAGGATATCACAGCGACATTTACAAATACATAGGATCTGATGTAACCATGCCATATGCTATTAAACAAGGATAAGCTGGAAAGGTGGATAATGATTCCAGTTAAGTTAGTTTACTCACTTTGGCAGTTAACTAACTAACTAGTTATTGTTTATTTTTTATTCTAAAAATCCAATTATTTGGTTAAACATTTAATGTCTGGTTAATTTTGGCCAACACTAGCCATGGTGTACAGCAGAAGTAAAAACATCTGTTTCCTTTCCTGACAGTAGCACATATTTTCAATGAGGCGTATTCCTTGTTGCTGTCAAAGTCAATAATAACTTGATCTCAGACACCAAGGAGGCCAGCATGCTGTTCAGCTATGCTAAACAGGTTTCTGAGTCTGGGTCTCTGGATGAAGATGAGAAGCCAGAAGATGTGCCTGGTAGGTAACAATGAAGACACACCATCCATCGCAAAATCAAAGCTGAAAAAGCGTCTTTGAAATGTTTAAATTGTCGTTCATCGATCATCAATGAAGCTCTTTTGTTAAGCACTGAATTAATTCACTGTGACAACACTTTCCATTTTGTCATTTCAATGTGATTTTGGAGGTCTGATAAAGATATGAGATCACATCACTGTGTGCCAACACACGGCCCAAAAATGTCTGTTCTCATCTCCCATTGTTCTATTAATTTAATAATGTGTCCGCATTACTTTCCCCCCTGCCTCTCCACCTCTTTATGTTACTCATATTCACATTTTGGTTTGCTTGCGTCCATACTATGTACAAATATTTGCTCTTCTACCCATTCATTCTAATACTGTAAGCTCTTATCTTGAAGTGAAAAGAAATCCCTTTTGTCTCTTGCCTTTCCTCTTATTTACTTATTTTCCTTGCATTTCTTTCTTACAAGATCATTCTAGGGTCACAAGAATATAGTCAGTGCACTATGTCTTTGCACTCCTTAGTTTTGGTTGATTGTAATGCTTGTGATACAGGGAAGTGTAAAATGTAAATGTAGAATTCCGTTCACAATACATGCATGATCACTTCCATGACTGGTTCGAAGATCTGAGGGTGGTATGGCCAAAATAATGTTTCCTGATGTGAAAACTAAAATTGTCCAGACGATAAAAATAACACTGAAATGACAAGTGTAGCCTCATAGCCTGTGTCATCTTGCCTCAGTGTGCAAACATCAATATGCTGTGTTGTTTTTGTCTCCACCTTTGTCCAGTGGATTCCATCAGTGATGTGTACACAGTGAACCAGCTGAAGCAGAAGGCCCAGGAGAGTCCTGAGGCTTTCTTTGGCATCACTTACAGCTTCATCACCAAGCTGGACCTTGACTCTTCTCCCTCAAAAGTCATCAAGACCCGGTGGTAAGTTCGTCAACCAAAGAGTGGATGCATTATCAAATAGGTACTATATTAACTTACTATATTGCACCCATTACAAATGCATGTTACACGGCCAAGCTTTGTTCAAACCCACAGAACTTTATTTTAAATTCTAGTCAAGATCCCAAGGTTACCAAAGATATCAAATATGTCATGCTGAATTACAGGGAAATGTGTATAACATTATGCATAAGACATCTAGATTTTTTCATTTGATGTAATGGCATAACAATAAAAATGGTCTTGGTTTGAATATTTCACTCAGTTTAAAAATGCTGTAGCTTCAATTAAGTGTTGGAACGAGCAGATACAGAATATGTATTTGTATATGATATTGTCATACAGTAGGGAAACAAATAAACTTTGAAGTAACTTAGGGGGAAATTTAAGGGGAAATTAGGGTGCAAGGGGTTACATAAAATAATTTATATCAACAACTAATATTCTAGTTTAATCTCTGTCAGGATTCAAGGTTTTGCTTAAACATCCACTCTGGATTTTGTTTGATATAACTAGAGAGGAGAATCACAATGTGAAATGTATGTGACTTAGGAGCAGAATGGGGAGGTGGTGGCACAGGAAATGCAAGTCAGCTGAGGTGGGGAGGTGCATGGTTGATCATATACCCAAACTGGGAGTGCATTGATTGGATAATTAAACATGACAAGCATTTCCACCAGGGGAGAATAATTGGTCATTACTGACCATAAACTCCAACTACTAAGTAATCCTTCAATCAGACTATTTCCTCTGCTTTCCCAGCTCCAGGTGCAAGTACCAGGTGACTGAGGACCTGCAGAGCTGCACCAACCCGTTGTGTTCGGGGAGGGACCAGGGCTTGTCAGTGACCACAGGGTTTGACCTGCTGGTGGACCTAACAGACCACACCGGCACCCTGCAGGCCTGTTCCCTCAGAAGCCCCGTCGCAGAGAAGACACTCGGCTGCACTGTCAGTACAACTACAGTACAGACAGACAATTATTTAGCTACAAGTATATAGTAACTCTTATCTGCAGAGATAAAAGCACCAAGGCAAACGATTAGTGTAAGTAGTGGACAAAAGGGATTGTGTTTCTGAATCATCACTTGTGTCAGAGCTCACTGGTCTGTTGTCCACACAAATATCTGCCAATATACCAAATTCTCCTCCCACAGCTATGTTGATTATTTACCTTTATCACTGATGCTTAAAAATGCACTGATAAAACCACCAATATGATTGATGTTGTGTATTTAGTGGACAAAGGAGATTCAGATTATGTTTCCATCTCATTTGTTGTTATGACAGTGTCTGGCGTGCCGATTTCAAATTCTGCGCAAGCCTGGAAAGTCCGGGAAATGTTTGACATGAATAATATCCAGGTCTCAATGAGTTTGGGAATAGCAGAAACGTCTGGAAAATTATAAAGAAATAATGATTTGCTGTTCAGTCCTGATATATATGTGACTATACACAGAATAACATTCAGGTTCAGTGATAAGGTCAGTCACAACACTATACAATATCTTTAAATCCAGATAAAAACAACATAATCCTGGAAAATAATGGAATTTTGAACTGGGAAATGTGTCTGAACTTTGTGTGTCAGTGTGAAAATATGGTGTGCAAATTCTCCATGGATGGCAAATACCTGCAAATAGCAGACCCTGAGTTGTAATCACAAGATATGGAAAGCTTTGTATCTGTGCTGCAATTAAGATACACACCATTTCCATTTCATCTGTTGCAGATAGAGGAGTTTACCAGTTTGACCGAGGGCGGGCGGACTGCAATGAAGTGGAAATTAATTTTGGAGAGATGCAAAATATATGTGACGGTGGGTTTCTATTCTCTATTGTATGGTATAGCTTGAACAAAATTCAAAATAAGTTCTAAATAATACAAACATATCATAATATTTTCTAGATCCTCCCCTCTACCAAGATAAGGAGTGGGATCAAGGGGACGGTTGTGGCCTGCTCATTGGCCGACCCAGGGGAAGTGAAACAACACATGTCTGCCCTGCTGTAGCGGGCCGTGCTCAGCAGGAACAAGTAGAGCAGCAGATCTGTTGTGGTTACAGTTGCCCTCTTCCCCTGCTGCGATGGGGAAGCCTACAAGCCCGAAAAGCTGTTTTTGACAAACTTGTGATTGAGATGCAGTCTTACCACAGGGACAGTTTGGATAGATGTTTCCACATTCTCTGCATATTTATTGACCTTTATTTATTACAAAAATGTGTACTGTTGACTTGTTTGATTTTTATAAATAAACGAATATATATCAATTTATAAACGGTTATATTGTTCATTTATTTGTGGATAACGGTGGACCCTGCTATAATAAAACAAGACGGTAGGTGGCGGCAGTGCACTGTTTATTGAAGCGGAACATTGAGAAAGTACCACCTTGTTGCAAAGGGACACATTACTGGAACGCACATCGCCGGTTTGTCATCAACATCCAAAGGTAATCAAAACGTTTGTCAGGTTTGCGCTGTACTTCTACATTCTCGTAAATGACAGCACACACTGCAATGGTGTTAAAGTTAGGATGTATTTAGTCGTAAGGTAGAATCGTTAACGTTACTTGTCTGAATTGTACACAGTCCTCCATACTAGCTAGTAAGCTAACTAGCTAACGTTACGTCTACATTAGCTGACACGTTGAAACGGATCACTTGTATTCCCTCAGTACGCTATGAAGTTCTTATTTAAATGTAACGTCCGTCAGACAAATAGAGCAGCGGACGTTATTTCACATGTTCCACGCAGTGACATACAGTAACGTTGTGTGTCTCAGTCTGTCCAGTGGCAGCTAGCAGTCAAAGCATGAACGTGAACCAGGGGACGGTGGGGAGCGACCCAGTCATCCTGGCTACGGCGGGATACGACCATACGGTCCGCTTCTGGCAAGCCCACAGCGGGATCTGCACCAGGACGGTCCAGCATCAGGACTCTGTATCCTTACTTTGTTTAACGTACGCTGTAGTCGGATTCACTTAAACCTTTATAGTGGGTACAAAAACCTGTGCAATGTTCAAAGTCAGCACAGACTTGTAATAGGTGTAATATGTCAGTCATGCTAAAAGGGTTTGAGCCAATGAGACGCGTTAACAAATCTGGGCCTTAGATGTTAATGTGACACAACTTGCATAAATGCATCAACCAAATCATCAACTTTCTTAACATTTGTCTTCAGCAAGTAAATTCACTTGAGGTCACGCCTGACAGGAGTATGATTGCAGCTGCAGGTTGGCTGAACCGGTTTCTTCCTCCTCCTGCTCTTCATCATCGATATCATGCTAGTGACACAGAAATGGATCAAAGCTGTTGTACCTAAATGTGAGTCTCTTCTCTCTGCACCGCAGGCTATCAGCACATCCGTATGTACGACCTGAACTCCAACAACCCCAACCCGGTGATCAATTACGATGGCGTCAGCAAGAACATCACATCCGTGGGCTTCCATGAAGACGGACGCTGGATGTACACGGGAGGAGAGGACTGCATGGCTCGCATCTGGGACCTGAGGTACAGCGCCGGGGGGGGTTGGGATGTGGGAATGATTGTGTTTGTATGTTTCTTATTGACTATCTTTGTTGTTTGTACTTTTTTAACGTCTATTTTTCTTACTATCTTACTGTTTTACTTACCTGCTCTGGGACTACGGGCAGAAGTTAGTAAATTGCTAAAAATCCGGTACATTACATCTCCTTGTTTTACCTAAGGTTATTGTTCTTTGTACACTGTCCCTCTCTCAAATACACGAATAAACTAAACTAAACAAAC
>OMOT01077834.1:11086-21947 GCA_900312575.1 Acanthochaenus luetkenii
CCCTTCTAGGTCAAGAAATCTTCAGTGTCAGAGGATCTTCCAGGTCAACGCTCCAATCAATTGTGTATGCCTGCATCCCAACCAGGTGAGACACTCAAGCCGATTCACACTGTGACTTACAGTGTTAGGTAAATGTTAAAATCATGTTACCTCAGCACCCATGTCGGTGATCTAGGTTTTGGGTTTATTCTAATGTCACAGTCCTTGTAAGTCAATGAGAGAGTCAGCTTGGTGCCTGAAAATGTAAATGAACTTTTAATGTTGTATCTTTTCCAGGCAGAGCTGATTGTAGGAGACCAGAGTGGCGTGATTCACATCTGGGATCTGAAGACTGACCACAATGAACAGCTGATCCCTGAGCCAGAGGTCTCCATCAACTCAGTCCACATTGACCCAGATGCCAGTTACATGGCAGCGGTCAACAGCTCGGTCAGTATCCAGAGGCCAGGAATGAGCATGTTTGAAGTGGTTTATTCAAACTCTGGAGTGTCTACTCCTTTAGTTCACTTTGTTTAGGCAGGTGAGAACAAGGGGCCTCGTTCATTCACCAACCATTCTTGGGAAGAAATGTCTTCTTATTACGACACGTACGCAGTTTTCACGGAAAGTCTGACATTCACCTTTGTTTTCGTATTTGGGTTTTGATCTCGGGTAAGAACAGAATCTACGCACACTTATGCACATCCAACTTTAAATAAATAACTTTTGAATGCTGACGTTTGTGCAAAATAATTGATTATTACAGTTTCTTGAAATATGTATATTATTTGTAATATATATATTCTTGAATTATTGTTTCCAATTAATAATCTTTTTTTACATAATGATTGTTTTCAATTCACTTTCTCGCTAACAAGCCTAACAAGCCTGTCAGTCTTACTTGACCTCAGCCTCTACAAAGCATCATAACTTTTATTTTATTTTATAAATGAAGCATTAACACTTAAATTCACATCATTCAATCTCAGTAGTAATGACTTTGTTTCAATGTAATATTGTGAATATGATCTGACTGAATCAGCCTCCTGTGGTCTTGTCTCCTCCCAGGGTAACTGTTATGTGTGGAACCTAGCTGGAGGCATCGGAGATGAGGTGACACAACTCATTCCCAAGACCAAGATCCCTGCCCACAAACGCTACTCACTACGCTGCAAGTTCAGCCCTGATTCCACGTGAGCGTCTTCCTCCTCTCCATACTATGACATAGGATCTGCATTGAGCGCAAACATTCGCTTTGATAACAACTTGTTAATGTCTTAGATTGTCTTGTGAACATTATTTTATCAGCAATGGTGAGATTACCAAACATTTAGCATGCCACGGTTGAGAACATCTGCGATGTGAAAATTCCAATTCATATTATGGCTAAGATAATTTGATGATGATGATCAGGGTTGGAAACATGACACATGTAGGCTGGTAGGTTTGTCTACTCCATCAACTACTTTGGCGAGATGCTTTTCTATTTTAAAAATGTAGTTGGCTAGTGAAATAGTGAAAGTGGCTGGTGAATTTTGGGATTTACTATCAATCAATCAATCATATTGTATGTATATAGCCCTTTTATACAAGCATGTCTCAAAGGGCTTTACATTGCATCATATACATACTACATCATATAATACACTACACACTAGCACATCTATTTTGCATGTCTTTGGACTGTGGGACGAAACCGGAGCACCCGGAGGAAACCTACGCGAACACGGGGAGAACATGCAAACTCCACACAGAAAGGACCAGGGGAGATACTAGCCACTGTGGCTGATGACGACGATGATGATGATAATGATGATATTCTGTGTGTGTGTGTGTGTGTGTGTGTTTGTTTCCTCATCTCCAGCCTGTTGGCCACCTGCTCAGCAGACCAGACCTGTAAGATCTGGCGGACGTCCAACTTCTCATTGATGACTGAGCTGAGCATCAAGAGCAACAACCCTGGGGAGACCTCTAGAGGCTGGATGTGGGACTGCGCCTTCTCTGGGGACTCCCAGTACATTGTCACCGGTCAGTACATTGTGCCCTGGTAACGGGGTTGCAGTGCATTGTCAGTACACCTTCATATGACGTATATGACCACACATGTCCTATAGTTATAGACCCACTGACATTTCACTTGTTTGCAAAGAATAATTTTCAGCTCTTCAGCGAGTGTTGTGGCCTCTAGTTGACTGTCATTATTAAGCTACTGTCAGGATTCATCATTTTGAACATCAACCAAAAAGTAGCATTTTAAAATACAATAAAAACTTCCCTGTATGAATAAGGATTAGTTTTTTAATGTACTACATTCAGTGACTTGAGATGCTCACCTTTTAGAGGAGAGCAAGTAAAGGTCTGATAACCTATGCATGATCAAATGTAACTTCAGATGAATTGAATTACACGACCGTGGTTGTTTCTGTCTCGCAGCCTCATCTGACAACCTGGCCCGTCTGTGGTGTGTGGAGACGGGGGAGATCAAAAGGGAGTACAGCGGCCACCAGAAGGCTGTGGTGTGTCTGGCCTTCAACGACAGCGTGCTCGGCTGAGGAGGAGGAGGCAGGAGGTGGCAGGGAATCAGAGCAGCAGCGGTGGAATATGGATGGAAAAAAGATGGACTCTTTGCAGGAGATTGGCTAGTTGGCACAAAATAAACTGAATTCCCAGAAGGGGCGTGGCCATTGGCGTCAACGGGAATTGTCCAAACTTTTATGTCTGGGATTATCACCTTCAGAAAGTGGAGGCTTGTGTCTGCTTCAGCTTAGCCTCTCTGTGTTGACACATTACAGTGAAGCTCATTTGCGTGTTCCAGGAATCCAGCCTCTTGTGGTCTCGTCTCTGTAAGTATTCAGCATAGCAGCATGGCCATGATGTATCTTCTTAAAAGAGAAATCCACCCTAAAACACTTTCACAATGTTAAAAACAGCTTTGGGTGATATACTTTGCATTTCTGGGTAGATTGTGTTGTTTGGTGGTGGGGTTTTCATATTCCTGTGGATAGACTGGCCAAACTGACATGACATCATGTTAGATATTACCAGCAGCTAGTTTTGATGGTAGAAAAACGTTCAGCGATCTAAAGCATCAATGATGAAGGGCAGGTTTTCCTATCAGTCCCTGATAATTAAAGAGCAAACTGCTTCTTTCTAGACTCGCCAATAAGCATACAGAGTAGCCTCAATAGACCAGAATGCAATGTAGCCACAAGACGTGTTTTGAGTAAAGGGTGTCAACCTGGAATAATCCCATCACTCCCTTTTGTAAACTGCAACACGTGATTAATCTGTCTGTCTCCGTTTCAGGATGTTTGATGCTGATGCATGGTAGCATTCATTCACTACTTTGATTTTTAACTTAATCACTCTCTTAATCACTGTTATGTGATCTAGGTATGATTCAATTTGATGCTATTCCTGATCAAAGTGAAATGTTAAGGCTTTGAAAGCTCACATTGTCGACGAGTTAAGTGTTGAGAGGACTGTACAGAAAACGACTCCCCCAGTAAAGACTTCTTGTGCGCAACGCTTGTGGAATTCATACAAGTCCTTACTGGTTTAGAGTTTTGGCATTATTTCAGTCTGCTGAAAACAAAACAGCCCAAAATACCCAACAGTCTTTTATTCGACAGATCAAAACACTCACGTTGCAGAAAGGAAGGGTTACACATAATACACTCTTCAGCAGTGGGTTACAGGAAATACAATAAGTGGGATCTTTCTTTTATAATCTCTGAAGCGTGCCGCCAGAGAGGCTGTTGCACATGAAGAGAGTGACGATGGGACTTTGGCAATAACCATGACAGCCTGTTTTCTATCTCTTCTCTCTTGGAAGGAAGGGAGGAAGTGTACTAGGAGGGTTGGCTGGTTCAGCTGGCTCAAGGGAAACAGTCAAAGCTGGCTTCTGTTCTGATTCCCCCCCGAAGGTGTGTTTGGGCTTTTTGTTTTTTAGGGAGCGGTGATTCTCTTGGCTTAGCGGGGAGATGAGAAGGACGACTTTGTTTCCCCCGATCTTGGCCGGTACGGGGTTGGGAGGAGAGGAAGAAGAATACGTGGTCACTCTGGTAGGTAGTAGAAACACACAGAGACACAGATGTTGCTGGGAAAGCAGATGTCGATGCAGAAGTACACCAGTCTCTGTTTCCCCGGACCTGGAGAGAGAGACACGGCAGGTTACCTGACCGTGGTGGCTGTAGAAACAGGCTTTCATAGGGAGACCTGGCTGTGTTCGCTCTGCTCCCAGAGAGAGCTGGAGACAGAGCAGCACTTCCTATTGCATTGTAGCAACTGAAGAAAGAAAATAAACTTGTGTCCCTAAATTCAAAATAATATGTAGTAATTTTGAAAACATTTCCCCAAAGACAAATTACAATACAGAAGATTAATAATGGAGAAAATAAATCCTTGGATACATTTAGTGATCAAATCTGGTTATAATCTGTTTGTTGTTTTTGCTTTGGCAAATAAGTACTGATGTATTTCACACAGCACATTTGAATTGAATTGAGAGAGATAGAGTGAGTGAGTCACATTTTGTCATTTACAATTTACAATGTGTATATCTGACGGTCTTATCAAGAGCAGCTTGATCAGTCTGTGATATGCATCCTACTTCACTATGGTGAGTATTTGCTGTCGGCGCCACTCGAGCTAGTACGAGTCATTTACTGCAGCAGTGGAAAGGTCACTACATCATAGTTTAGGATCCGGTTCCTGCTCAACCTTTCTTCTTTATAGAGCTGCCAGCTGACTAATAACAGAAAACTCCTCTCCCTCAGTCTGTGGCAGCACTAAGAAATACATCTGCTGTATATCTCTCCTTGGATTAAATATGATCATGTTTATAATCTATTAAAAGAAATGCGTTTATCCAAAATGCCATATATTATCATTTGAGCATATAGTTGGAATGAGTTCTCCACTGGAAAACAAACCATTAACGCTGACAGTTTGTACCGTACTCTAACCAGTGAGACAAACGCACCACCATAGGACCATCTTGTGTACTATAATTGCACATCTACACCGTGTGCCTCAGTGTGAAAATATTGTGACACCGTTTCATTAAAACACAAGATGGCACTTGATGTGTATATCAAAGTACTCTTCACTACAGTGGATCCCCACTAAGAATTCAAGGTGGTCTGCTCTCACCGTCGGCCCTCCTGGTCCAGTGGATGGAGCTGTTCTGACACAGAGCCTGGAGTGGCTTCTCCAGGGTGGACACGTCCACCTGACTGGCTCCCAGAACCCCCAGGAACTCTGTCTGCCTCTGGGTCTCATTCCCAGACAACTGGAACTGGCTCTGCTGGGGACATAAAGAGGGGAGAGACATGTCCGGCCTGTTAGGCATCATGGCGTCTTGTTTTCAGTGGGAAAGAATGGAAACTCGTGTGATAAGTCATATTCCAGTCACAATGACGAGGTAAAATGACAGCAAATGGGAGTCATAACAGGGGAGATATGATGACGGAGATGGCCAGCAATCAAAACGAAACCGAGATTGCGATTGACTTGAAACTTAAGCTACTATTAGGCTGATATCTTTGCGCATGAGGTCAACAAGGTTGCCCATTCCAGCCCTTATTTGCCACAAAGGCTGCATGTAATTGCCCCACTTACACTGGTGATGGGCTCTAATAGTGGACCACTTAAAGTACTGTTGTGCTTCAGTGGGTCATGTAACAATCTTGTTTTCCTCTACTCTAAAAGACCATTGTGCTGTGGGATGAACGGGCAAAGGCCCATATCTCCCCAGCACCCACAAGGGCCTCTCCCACCTATCGGAGATGAAATGAGCACAATCGACGGCTGGGTTTGAGTACCGAGGACGTGTCTCTATGAGATATGTGACACCACGAGAGACGGGACTCTCACGCGTCACAAAAACACTCTTGAGACTCAACCGTTGCTTTCGTTGTGTGGAAATGGGGTATTGCACAGACGGATGAGGAACAGAACTCCGTTTCGATTTGCCTCCGTTGTCTCACACCACTTCTCCGGTTGCCATTTAGCCATAACCTAAACCTAAACCATTAAATCTGGTCATATTGTCAAATCACAATTTAAGATGGTAGATCCCACGCAAATCTTACCCCGGGGTAACCGTGCTAAATTCAGAAGCGACCCGGCAGAGTATGGAAAGCTATCGTCAGATAGAGCATGCAGGCCCTTCCCCGGCTGGCCAACGGGTCGGGCTGTTTTTTAATCCAACAGAGGAGCCTTAAAAGCTAAAAAGCCCCCGGACAGAGTGTCCATTGTGCAGCATCCAGGGCTCCGGCTTGCTGCTGTAGCCTCCTGTAAGGAGATCCTGGGCACGGAGGGGGGCTGGGAGGATCAGGTGTGCTGAGGAATTCAGCCATGGAGGAGAGAGAGAGAGAGATTATAGGGCCCTTGAAGGTCCTGTCTGACCCCCATACTTAAGACCCGGACGCCCCCAAAAGAGGTACAAACAACAACATTTATTGATCCAAATAGCTTGGACGATTGATTCTTATAATGATTACGAAGACAAATAATGATATTTGGACTTTGAAGGCACTGGTTACAGGTTTGAACCAGAATACATGGACATGGAACTCCAAGAGATGGATGAGAAGAGAGCAAGAGAAGAGGAAGAGAGCAAGAGAAGAAGAGAGCAAGAGAAGAGGAAGAGGCTGGAGAAGGTGCGCAGCCATCCGAAGTCGCGGCCGAGGCCAGACCAAGAGGTCCGGGGGACTTTTGGGGGTCTGGCAAGAGGTGCAAGCAGAAGCCCAGAGAGGAGGAACGTTTGTGTTGTAGGGATCTGTTGTGTTGTAGGGAGTGGGATCTGTTGTGTTGTAGGGATCTGTTGTGTTGTAGGGAGTGGGATCTGTTGCTACCGAATGCCACTGAAAACCTGGACGTATCCGTGGATCACACTGGATCATCTCCAGCATGCAACCAATGCCATTGACTTTGAAGCTCTAATAAACCGGGCAGTTTTAGAAACCTTCTTCCACGTCCCCAAAATAAATTGGAGGAAGAGGCGGACGGATTCTTATAATGATTACGAAGATGACGAATTCTACTCATACTGTCACGTGTCTTTGAACTTTGAAGTGCTATAGAAATGTCATATATTATTATTATTACTTTGATGGCTACAGGTTTGAGCCAGAATACACTGACTTTCTTTGTGCGTAGTGGCAGAGTGAGGAAGTCAAGCAAATCCAGTGAAATGCACCAGGTTGTGGCTGAGTGGAGGCAGTGCTTTGTGGGGGAGTCACAGTCAGAAACACACATTAGTGTAGTCCGTGACAACACAGGTGGTTTTGAGAGGAACCTGGCAAAGCTAAAAGGGCAACCCCAACTTTCTTTTACTTCATTTGGCCGACTGCATGTTGTCGTTGAGCTGTGTAGTCTCAAATGTCCCGAGTTCCTATTGTGTAACTTCACTTCTCACATGTTGAAGTGCAAAATGCGGTTGTGTTATATTACCTTGTGCGCTGACTCACGGAGGAGGGGGTACACGTTGTCATAGTCGGACTTCTCCATCCTACGCAGGAAGCAGCTCTGCTGGTCGACAGGCCGGTAACATATCACACCCTGTGCAACAGAACAGACATTGAGGCTTCTCTCCCAAAATACACGTTTAGACCGACTAGTTTCTCTCAGCTGTAACGTCGGATCACGTTATCTATAAACGGTCTCGTTGTAAATGAACCGCATAAGACCTCACGGGAATATGGAACGCCACATCACAACAACACAAATGACCTGCACTTACATGTTTGACGTCAAAGAGCACGGTGTGCGTCTGATTCGCTAGCGAGGTCACAGAAAAGGTCACCAGGTCGTTCTGCTGGTCCACAACCGCTGACTGGCTGATCAGAGTCCCAGTCTGATCTGGAACTGTGATTCGGACAATCTGCACAGACTACAGCAACGGGGACAGGTTCAACGGACGCACTAAGGATGAATGTCAAACTCAAGTACGTCGAAAGCGTCTCAATACGGATTGATGATCAGAATATCTGCTGGGACGGTTGACAGGGTCAATCGGTCTGTGTTTGTAGCAGGTTACCTGAGAGCGGGGCGGCGGCGGCGGCGGCCCAAGATGCCCTGTCAAACCGAGGGCAATGATGACCAGGAGAAGGGAGGCTGAGAGGCTGACCCAGAATGCCTTGTGTGGGAACCGGGGGGACGCCGCTGGACCCCCTTCCTGACGAGACAGTATCACACACAAGAACCATCACTCAAACTATGGCAATATATATTTGACATCCTATTATAGTACGTATACATCGGCCTCTACCAGGGTTGGAAACTAACACCAGCCACCAGCCTAATGTTGACTGTGGCTGGTAACTAATGACATTACATTACATTACGGCATTTAGCAGACGCTTTTATCCAAAGCGACTTGCATATCACATCATCATATACTAACTACATCATATACTGTGTCATACATAGATCATATACAAACTACACTGGGCTACAATAGAAGTCTATTGGGCAAACAGAAATGCTTTGGAAAAGCTACGATAAATGTGCTTTTCAGAGACGGGAAGCTCAGGGTGTATTCTTACAGGCCTCAGTGTGTTCTCCTGTGAACCTAAATAGATTGGAGGAAGAGGCCCAGGCCGGAGGGATCGAACTGACAACCCCTCAATTCTGTAAGTAATCCTTTCTATTCTGATAGTACTGTGCTTTAGGAATCTGTCATTTGAGTAGCTAGTAGCTGCGGACGTTTACAGTCCGAACTGTTGTTTCAACATTCGGTTTGCAATATCCTACTGTAGCCCAGTGAGAGCCGGCAGGGAAAGTGTAGAAAGCTCAATACTGAACCGATCAGTGACACAAGTCGCTTTGGACAAAAGCATCTGCTAAATGCCCTAATGTAATGTAAAGTAGTGTAATGTAAATGTAATGTAATGTAAAGTAGTGTAATGTAAATGTAATGTAATGTAATGTAATGTAATGTAAAGTAAAGTAATGTAATGTAATGTAATGTAAATGATGGTCTCCGTGTGTCTGTTTCATGGCAGACTGTCCGCAAATATGGCCTGCGGTCCAAAATAGAGAACTCATCCTTTAAAGTGACTGCTGAATGTCTTGCAGCCTCTTTCACCTGTAAGCCAATAAAAAGTAACTTCCCGCCCCGAGTCCGTTGGTTGCTGGACTCTGCAGAGCCGGTAAAAGGTAACGTTCCTACCGTGCATCGCACTTCCTCCAAGCGGTTCTGCGAATGTTTCCAGCACCTCACCATCCTGTGTCCCTTGACGGCTCCTCACTCGGTCTGCTCCCTTCTCGCAGCTACCGGCATGGAGCTGCGGTCATGACCAGCCCAGACTGAGACTCTGGAACGTACCTGGCCCGCTTCTCTTTGTCTCTGCAGACCTCCCCCTCTTCCCGGTCTCGGTGGTCCTCCCTCCCTCCTTCTCCCATGGTCCCGCTGCCTCCCTCCCAAAACAGGCACCCCTTCATACAAAACAATCCATCGTGCCAAATTAGATTTTGCAAGCTTTTGTCCCCCCTCCCCTGCTCCTCTAACCTTCTGCCTGCTCCCACTACTCAAACACACACGTGACAGCAATTGGCCGGCTAGCCCAGTCCAGACAATGGACAAAGGGGCGAGACAGGCGCAGCGTGGACGGCCTCCGTCACCACGAGAGAGGCGATACGGGGTCCTGACCGTTACTGGGCGCAGCCTAATGAACTGACTTTACGCACAGGACTTAGTGGAGAAAAGGTGCTCGTGTTCACTGCAGACGCCGATTTAGCAAAAGTGTGTTTTATTATGATGATTGATGAGCGCTTTCTGTGGTGTGGGTTCAAGAGGAACACCGGAGGACAGGTTAGGAACAGTGCATGGTAAAAAAAAAATACACACGATGATTGCATTGCCTTTAATATATGTCGATCAGTTAATGACTCAATAAATGGTAACTGACATTACATAGACATAAACAACAAAACTGGGCATCATTGCACCGACCTACGAAGCTGAACGTAAATAGCAGCACTAGACGCTCAGGGCTACGAGGAAACGGTATCGGACACAAAATGGTACAGACAAAAGTATATCCTGCGTGATGCTACGTGGTCGATACTAGAGTTATTTCCTGATGAGGTATTGTCAGACGAGTCCAGTGCATCTTAACCCAATTCCCTGCCTGTTAAATCACAAATACAGAAAACATAACTGTAAAACTGAACACGCGTGTTACCAAATCGTTTCCCCCCAGTGTTCCGTTTGCTTACGGGGACAGTTGCATCACAGGCAGGATAAGGGCCTTTCAAAGTACACACACACCTAAAGAACACACACTTTACCCCGTTACCCCTTTCCCAACTAACGCAAACACTTTTAAAAGCACATTTAATCAATACTGGAAATCATTGTTCTTACATACTGCAGAGGCAATCTTTCATACCATGTTACGTGTTTTAATAATGATTTAATTTATAAAGTTGGGAGTTGTCTAGCCTCTGTGGCACCTTTCAATCCAACAGTAAAAGATAAAACATGGATAGTGTCTCTTTAAGAGCTCAGAGTCGTCGTCTCGTCGTTTAAAAGTCCGGTGCTGCTCGGCTATAGATTCTTTTCATAATGCTAATCTCTTGTGTAAAACGCCGCCTTTTAAAAGACAATGGAAGCGACGAGGCACCCTGGCGTGCGATGGGGCTAGCCAATCCTCGGGGGTCTATTTCGACGTACAGTCTGGACGGACTCCCGGTCTTATCCCTGCAGAGCGGGAAGGAGGTCGGCGATGCTGTCCACGTAGTAGTCTGGCACCATCCCCTGCCTCTCCGCACAGCCGCTGTTCAGGTGGGCCTCGGCGTCCGCCACGGTGCTGACGCCCGTGAGGGTGAGGAGGGTCTTTAGGCCGCAGTTGGAGCCCAGCATGATGTCCGT
>OMOT01077838.1:0-13302 GCA_900312575.1 Acanthochaenus luetkenii
TATACAACGCAGTCTTTCATCAGCTAAACACTTCAATAAGTAGCATAAAACACTTCAATAGGAACAAGTAGCATGAACACTTCGATAGGAATAGTAGCATTAGTAGTAAAAGTCGTTAGTGTTTTTGTTTTGAAAAGAGTAGAAGGAGAGGTCAGTTCAGGTGGGGTCTAGGTGTAGGCAGAAAAGATGTGTTTTTAGTCTCCTGCGAAAGATGGGTAGCGATTCAGCTGTCCTGACTGAAGGGGGGAGCTCATTCCACCATTGCGGTGCCAGGGTTGCGAAGAGTCGCCCCCGTGATGAGCGACTTCCAAGCCCACGCAGCGAAGGGGGGGCTAGGCGACCCGCAAGAGTGGAGGAGCGGAGCGGACGAGCTGATGTTTGGAACTTGACCAGGGATTGCAGATAAGGACTCAACGCTAACCAGTAGTACAATGACGCTTTGTGTTTGTATGGATAAAAGCACATCTACTTCACGTCACTTCTGCATCATATCACAGACTAGGAATGATCAAAGATTTCTAACATCACACCCCCTCGGGTCCATCGGTAGGAGGGGCAGTGCCGAGTAGATCCTTGAACGACACAACATTAGATGATTATGCATTTTAAGGATGCAGTGTACAAATGGAAGAAGAGTTAACCATTATACCAAGCATCCCAATATCTACGTTTTGTCTATTTTTATCCCAATATATTGACTTACCAGCAGGTAAAAACAAAAACATTTAACTTGGATCCGTTCTCTAAGTTCTACCAAAATTTTTTTTTTTTAATCCAAATATACAGTACTGACTTACCATCTGGTGATGCCAGGATCATTTTTTAAGTTCTACCAAAAAAAACATTTAAAAAAAAAAAGTTTAAAAAAAACCTCGTTTTTCTTAATTTTACAATTTTGTGAGGAATCTAACAGGCTAACAGTAGTGACCTCCTCCACATGCTCCCCCATCTTCTCCCCTACTGAGAACAATGTGGCCCACAACATCACAACTCTTCCCTGCCTACCCAGTTTGTCCATCATTGCTACCCAGGTGAGAAGGGAGCTAGGGAGGCGCCGTACGTAAGTAAGTAATATTGTATTTATATAGCACCTTTTAAAACATGGAGTTACAAAGTGCATCACATAAAGAATGCCTATATACATACAAAACATACACATATAGCACGTAACAACAAGCAATGAATCAAATAATTAATAACAAAGCAGACCTATAAAAGCGTGTCTTTAAAAGGTGGTTAAAACATTCAACAGATGCTGCAGATCTAATGGCTGATGGGAGGCGGTTCCAGAGGGTGGGAGCTAAGACTGCAAGGGCACCTTCACTTTTTAATCTTGAAAAGGGGACAGCCAAAAGTCCTTGATCAAAGGACCTAAGAGGTTTCATTGCAGTGTAATGGGTCAGAATTCAGTGATGTAATTGGGGGCTAAACCATGTAATGCCTTGTATGTGATAGTGACAATTGTAAAATCTATCCTATAGGTCACTGGCAGCCAGTGCAGGGAGGCCAAGACAGGAGAGATATGAGACCTGCGCCTGGGCTTAGTCAAGAGCCTCGCAGCTGCATTCTGGACCAGTTGCAGCCGTGCTATGGCTTGTTGGCTTAGACAGGAGAACAGTGCATTGCAATAATCTAAGTGTGATGTAATAAAAGCAAGAATGACTCGCTCCATAACCTTTTCTGACAAGGACAATTTGATTTTAGCAATGTTTCTTAATTGAAAGAAACACGATTGAACAATTTTTTTTACATGCAGATCAAACTTAAATTGCTTTTCAAAAATAACACCTAGTTTCTTAGTGGCAGTCTTGATATTGGGTGTCAGTGGACCAAGATAGTGATGAATTTTCTTAACAGTATGATCGGGGTCAATAATCAGGACTTTATCAGTTAAGCTGCAGAAAGTTACAAGACATCCACTCTTTGATGGCGGTCAGGCAGTCATGCAAGATGGCTATGGCTATTACTAAGGTCATTCGATTTAATGGATAAATAAAGCTGTGTATAGTCAGCTACAATGATGGGAGATACAATTAAATTAACTGATTATATGGCCCACGGGAAGAATATACAATGGGAACAATATAGGACCCAGAACTGACCCCTGAGGGACGCCGTACAATAGAGAAGTGGAAGAGGAGACATGATCACCACTGGAGACTTTAAACGCTCTACCTGTCAGGTAGGAAGAGAACCACTCTATAGCCTGCCCCGTTAAACCAACCCATGTCTGTCAATTAAGATGTAATGATCTATTGTATCGAATGCTGCGCTCAAATCAAGTAGCACTAAGATGGAACATTCACCCGCAACAGCACGCATGAGTATATCACTTGTAACTCTAAGTAAAGCTGTCTCAGTGCTGTGCTGCCGGCGGAAACCTGACTGGAATTTTTCAAATATATTATTACCTTCCACAAGCTCTAGGAGTTGCTTAGCAACTATTTTTTCAAGAACTTAGGAGATGAAAGGTAATTTTGAAATGGGTCTATAGTTCTGTAGTAGAGCTGGATCCAGGTTAGGTTTACAGTGGCTCGCTTAAAATGATTAGGGACACAACCAGAACTCAGGGACTTGGTTGGATGGCTGACAGGACATCTTTGAGAAATTTAGTGGGAATTATGTCCAGAGGACTGGAAGACAGGCGCATATGAGATATTGTATCTAACAGCTCTACCAGCTAAATTTGGTACAAGAGAGTAGAAGAACTTGACCTTATCAACAATGAAGGTTAAAAACTTTTCACAATCCACAACAGAGTTAACAGGAGCAACAACTGGGGTTTCAGACAGCAGACTGTTTATGGTGCTAAACAAAAATCTAGAATTATGCTTATTTCTGTTCATCAGTTCAGCAAAGTAGGCAGTGGGCCCTGATGGCATCAGCCCTAGGGTGCTCAAAGCATGTGCAGCCAACTAGAAGAGGTTCTTAAGCACCTATTCAACCTTTCTGTGAGCGAGGGCCTGGTAGTGGACGTCCGATGGAGCAGGAAGTCACTGACACCTGTCATCATCCAGGGAGAGGACGTGAGGGTGGTACAGTCTCATGAGTTCTTGGCGGTGCATATCATCAAACCAAGTGGCAATAAACATTCAGAATTGAAGTAGTATGCTGGTATGTCCTTACATCACAAATTGCTGCTTCAACAACAGGATAAGAGACATTAGTTTCCCTGAGGTAAGATACCGACTATAGTCAACCACAGACAACAAATACCGGTACGCTCTTTTCTAGCAAGGTCAGAAAGTAATAAATTGGACTGGTTTGACAGGACGAACGCACTCTACAAGAAAGGACAGGGTAGAGGGGAAGATGAGGTCTAAACTGAACACCATTTTGGACAATGCCTCCCCATCCTCTCTGAAATGTGCTGATACAGCTACCTTTAACCTCCTATGCTCATCCTCCGGAGGTTTACCAAGGAGCACTTGCGCCAATTGTCATCCGGTTACGCAATATTTCCTCCCACAACAGCCCTCTCTGGTCTAAGGCTCTGGACTACTCTGTACAGCTGTGTTCATGCACATGACCTGTATATATTTCGCTACATACATTTGTATATGAGCTTGCACATCTTTTTTGGAAACATCTCTGTATCCACGTGTAAACATGGTCTGATAATGAGAACAGCTTACAATGCACTATAGAATGCACTCAATTCCATAGATATGCTTGTATACCTGATAAACAGTTAGTGATAAATGGACTGCATTTATATAGCGCTTTTTACAGTCCTTTTCGGATGCCGAAAGCGCTTTACAATTAGCCTCACATTCACCCATTCACACACACATTCATACACCGTTAGAGAGCTCACTGTATATGTAGCACAATGTATATGGAATAAACTCCACTGTTACTGTATTACAAAGGTGATCAACTGACCAACTGAGCTGGTGGATAAGACAATAGTGAGCCAATGATCATAAAGGACAATACTATCGACATAACTAGAAGACCACACACACACACACACAAAACCCACTGTACACATACACATTATGTTCAGTATAGTTTTGACGGATCCAGTTTGTAACCTTTCTGTTCTTCGAAATGGGTATAATCAACAAATATTAGACTTAGCTGATGACATCATCAACATACACATTTTTTACCTCGTCCTGCTCCAGTAGGATGAGACGAACAACCACAATGTTGATTGCGTTTCCAATACTGGCATCCCGGAACAGACCCGACACCTGAAACACACATTAACTATCGCTAGTAATGCATTTGGGTGTTACATAACTTGTCTTTCAAGAGTGGACACTGGATATTTTAAGAAATCATAATGAGACAATATAGACTTATAGGTATACAATATATATTATGTCACGTTAAATGAACCAGACAGCAAGGAGATGGCTAGCAGGAATCTTACATGGCAGGAATTTAGGAATACTTTACCGGAAGTAAATGCACTTTACAAATACTTTTTAAAAAGACATTGAGATTCATTTGAAAACTTCCTCATGATGCAAATCACTGAGTCATTATGCAGAAAACACAACAGTCTAATCTCTTTTTCAGTGTCCAATTGCAACCAAAGACATTTTGGGGGGATTTCATGTCAGAACTATGACATTTTAAGGTAAACACAACATTTGAAAATGAATGCGAAAAACAAACAGACAAGCAAACAAAAGAAAAACGAATTCCCTTCCACACACATCTCGTCATCTGCTTGGTTATTTCCATTCCTCTCATTCTTTCCTTTCATGCATCAAGCAATTTACAAGATGAATCCCTTATCATCTAGCTTTCACATCAATTCATAATACCCCTCCGTAAAAATGATTACTACCATTATACTGTTTAGACATTTCGTGTCAAACCTTGAAAAGCCACAATCCTGCAGCTGCAATCATAGTGTGATTACCTAGACCTTTATCAGGCTGACATCCTGAGTTCCTAACTTGCAATGATATCACTTTTAACCTAACACTTCTATACTACTTGGAAAAGAATGTAGGTTTGCAAAGCGTCACTGTGTTCTTTTACGAACTTTGAGTTTAGTTTGAGACACGTCAGCTCTGTGTCTCCGGTTTGAGCTCCTTCTTCGTCAACTAACAAAGAAGTCTGGAGTGGAAAAGAAAATGAGTGGGTAACGTAATCTGAAACCTTTGACAGCTCATGGTCACAAACCAAGGGTGTTTGTGACAACCCTGCAATACTGAAGATAACTGTACAGAGGGATGGAGGTAACGTGGTTGTCTTATTGAATAGAGTTATGGTTGAACAGGGAAGGGTCAGGGTCAACAACTCGGACAAATGAGAGGTGACAGACGGCGCGGGACTTCGCACGGACTGCGAGTGCTATTATCGAAATGCACGAGCTCACTTGGCTGAACAGAGATTTCAACAAAGCTCTGATTATTGTGTCCTCACGACAACGGCCTCGCGAAAAGGAAAGAAAGACTCGTAAGACTGTTAAGGGGCGTATCGCGTATTTCTATGACGTGAAGCAGCCTACAACCTTTCCAGGAAAACAACAACAGTCTATTGCAGGTGCTTATGGGTTTACCCCAAATCCATCTCTTAGATCTGACTACCAAGCACAGACACAGTAGGTTTGATTATGTTTTATTCAAGTAACACAGGGCTTGAACCCAAAACCGTTTCCCAGACATTCTTCTCATCCCAAAGTCTTTTGATGGAACGTATTCCTAAAAGCAGCAGATCTGAGATAGACAGGTCATTTACTGCACATCTGAGTTGTTCTATTATTTCAACAATACTCACCCGATGCTGGTCAAATGCCATTCATTTTTCTCATTGTTGGGCAAATAGTCTCCGCACACCACTTTCCGTCCAGAGGTCTATAATTGTGGCACTAACCGACAGAATGCCTCTGACACACATAAAGGCCCTCATTCATCGTAACACTGTTTGTGTCCTATGTTTCTCACAGTAGAGCCGTTATTATTCATAGATTTCCATGGCGCTCAACTTGGAGCTGAATACTTTTTTTTTGAAAAGCTTCTCAATTACATACAATTTGCTTTCAGCCCCCAGGTTTTACTGTCATGATCCATTTGTTCCTACTATTATCCTGCGAGTAAAAATAAAGCTACCTGCCATTTAAAGCTCCTGAATTGTTTAAGCAACAATGTGCTGTTTTTCCAAAATACATGTCAAGCCACATAATCAACACTTTGCTGTAGTCCTGAGGGTAAACGTGGATCGAGTGTATCTTGAATTCCCATTGAACCATTCATTACTTCCATACTTTCATCGATATGAAAGAGTACAGAGGTATTTTCGTGAATGGGCTTACAATTTGTTCCTCTAATAATAACTATCAAGTGTGTGAAAAGCATAGCACTGGGTACATGCAGCGGAATACAAAAGCATGAACCTCTTGTGAAGTTGCTAGCGTCAGTGTTTAGACAATGGAGCAGCTGGGCGGCTTAGGAAGATGATGCCATTACTTATTGTTTGGACACGGCTAAGAGGTTGTTCCCCTTGATGCTGCACGAGATTGTTTGCACAAAACTGAATCATGTGGGGCGTTAAAGTTCAAAGCTGGAGTGTAGAGGACTCCATGAGAGGATGTGGGGAATAATGGCTGCTTCCTCCATGTATTATCGTCTGTTAAGTCAGTTAAACCGTGGGCTTCTCCGCCACTGAATTCCCTTTCCTGATATTCTGTCCTTTGAGAGCCCTTTCAGTAGCTGTGGTCAGGCCAGACATACTGTATTTTGGAAAAACCCTCTAATGTGCTAACCAACAACAGACACGGGGTCAGCTGACTCAACCCCTAACTAGGATGTAGTAATAACACGAGTGTGAGCGGGCAGGGAGTTGTAGTCTTGTGAAATGAGGCAGATGAAGACAGTATCAGGGGTGAAAGTCCCACACAAACTGGTAAACAGATGTTTTGCATGATACCTCATAACTTCCTATGTAAAAAGTTGGTTTTCACTCACATTTGTGCTTTAAAAATAAATAAATCACATTGGCCATTTGTCATTACACCTGTACTGAAATACATCCATGAGGTCAAAACACGGACGTAACATATTAAAACATTCTTATCCAAGACAAGAACAAGGACATCCGAGGACGACTTAAGACGTCTTGTTATTTTTGCTAACAAGGAGTTGAGAAATAAAATGAATTCCACGTATCAAATCGCAACACTAGAGAATATTAGTACACCGACCAATCATCCCTGTCAATATGCTGCTTCAAAATAGACACATTTGTTCAATATTGTAGAGAAATATATCACATTTTTTTCGTGTCATAAAAATCTAATCCTATATTTTGCATCAGGTTTTCAAATCTGACCACTACAAAATTATGTATTCAACTGATCATTTAGTTTGATTTCAGTAATCAGTATTGGAGATGATCAAACTAATGTACACTTGATTGGTTGTTGATCAACTATTACCTACCTGAAAAACCATGGATTGTGATGCGTGGTCAAATGTATCTTCAGACACTTACAATGTTCATGACAGCGAGTACGTAGCTCTCCACTCCTTTGCTTCCATGGTACTCCACCATTTTAGGGTCAGCCACCACCAACGTCTCCACCCACTTCTCGTTGCTGACTGAGCGCGGGCGAATCCTCCTCTTCCTCCGCTGGCGGCGCTCCCAGCGCTCCCGTTTTCTCTCAATGTCTTCAAACACTCCGTGCGGATCTGCAGACGGGACACAGGGACAGACATCCAAAACGTTCCCATCGAGGATGCGGCGCATAAGTTGTGACTTGTTGTGACTTGACACCCACACTCTGTATACCTCCTTACATAGAAGACTGAGTCAAGGCCTCAAACTTCCCCATGGTCTTTCTCCCCTTATCACTCTTCCTTCCCTAATTAAATGTCAAAAGTTAGGAATTAATACAGTAGGTTTTATTCATACCTCTCAAATAACGATAACCGCATGTAGCCCCAATATAACAATGTAATGGAAATACATGTAATTTAATTTTGGGACATTGTTTATTACCTTTTTCAAGGACGTTATGTTTTCAACACATTCAATTAATTCATTTGTCTGCCTGTCAGTTAAAAAAAAGAGAACAGATTTCCATGACATTTGGTGGACAGATAGGCCTTGGGCCAAGGAACCGCTAATTCGAATGTGGTGGCGAGCTGGCCATTGGCCATTACGTGATTATCGTTTTTTAGCCATAACTATGAAATTAATGGAAATTCATGTTTGTAGGGTCAAGAAATCTATTTAACATAGATATACAGTAGATCACTGTTCTTTTGTCTCAACTTTTAGTAGCAATAACACACATCAATATACAATGCATGTATTTCATGCTACGGGCTTAATTGTGCTGATAGATTTTACCTATTACTTTGCACTTTGTGAATGGTTGCATGCGTCATTTACAGCAATAGGTGGCCATACAATCTCAAAAATGATCGTTAATGCTTGAGCCCGATTGCTCCTTTGAAACTATTAAAAGTACTGTACCTCTAAAGTCAAACAGACCCCCATTGACAGATGCATCCTAAGCCAACTCATCATTCAGAAAATGCAATTGACCTATTCCATAAGCACGGAGACCATGCCTGCTCAAGTGAGACACGGGGGTGATTTATTCTTGAATAATTCAAGTTGCAAAAGCTGTGCTGAATCTTTAATAATGTATTCACAAACATCTTGAACTCTGTAGGATGCTCGGTTTCACATCACGCTCAATTAAGCCCACTCGGAATTTTAAGCGGCTGATTGATCAACTAATTAACTTTGACGCTTTCTTCCTTCTGACCCCTTCAGATTATTAGTCGGAGAAGGACCGCGAGATGAGGATGGATGGAGGATCAGGAAAAATATACCTAGTTTAAATGGAAATTAGAAATGTATCATGCGATCGCTCAATCCCTTAAGACGTATTCACTAACGAACGAATAGCAGGAGGTGTGTGTGTGTGTGTGGGTGTGTGTGTGTGTGAGAGAGGGTTACCTTTGACCCCACAGGTACCGTTGAGAGCTCGTTCCCGTGAGATGGGCTGTGCTACCTGACTCCAGGCGAGGGATGTGTGGCGTTTGTAGATGACATGGGCCTGTGGCGTTGTGGTCTCGTCAGTCGACCGCTCCAGTGGCCGAATAAAGAACTCTTCATCGGACAGCTTGAACAGTCCTGTCTACAGAGTAACAGGGTTTTAATTGGTTAATCCCCAAGAATAAAATCACCTTTACACTTGCCACCCTATCAGGGTGGTCACCGTTACGGATTGCCACAGAGTCAGCCTCCTTTCCCAGTTTGGTTGGGACGTACAGGAATCCAGTACAAATCCACAGCGGCACATACTGGGAGTTGGAGTGCGGTGTGCTGGTCCCAACAAAATTAACCACTGTAGTTTTCCCAATGGAGGATTCTCCCCTTCAAAAATTGCAAGACAACACGTCTGGGTGTTGCACCAACATGTCCGTATTTTTGCATTATAACGAGATAAATTGTACAGAATAAGACAATTAAAGCAGTTGTTAGTCCCAAAGAGCCACCAGGATGATACCTAGATGAAGCTTCATCGTGTCCATGTTTCTCACCCTGACTGACCTGACCCCCCCCACCCCAGGTTCAAGGGATAATAGGGCCAGCTGTTTGAATAATTTACTTCCAAGCCAGGTCTAATTTGGGTCAGCCCTGTCATACCATGCCATGATCACAAGGAATTCCTGAAGACCTCCAGAAAAGGATTTGTTGATGCTTCTCAGTCTGGAACCATTTCTAAAGATCTGGGGCTCCACCAAAAACCACAGTCAGAGACGTGCTTTCCAAATGGAGAGTTTGGGACATGCCATGCTGCCAAAAACCTTTCCAACAAAAAGAACCCTCAAACATCCGAGGAGCTGCAGGCCTCTCTCTCCTTAGCTATGGTTAGTATTCATTACTCCGCCATCAGAAAGACACTGGGGGAAAATAGAATTCATCGCAGAGTAGAAAACAAAAGTAACTTTTTGGACCAATCAAATCAAACACGTCATTCCGCAGTAGGAACCTCATACCAGTGGTCCAACATGGTGGCAGAAGAGTCGTGGTTTGGGGACGCTTTGCTGTATTAGGACCTGGACGACTTGCGATCGCTGACGGAACCATGAACGGTGAGCTGAAGCTAAGGCGCAGCTGTGTCATGCAACATGACGATGACGCGAAACACTCAAGCAAGCCTACATACGAGTGGTTGAAGAACAGGGAATTTAAAAGTTTTGAAATGGCCTGGTCAAAGTGCAGCGCTAAAACCTGCTGACATGTTGTGGCAGGATCTGAAACAAGCGGCTCATGCTCCAAAAAAACAATAAATGTCACCAAGTTGACTGAGGAATGGGTCAAAGTTCCTCCACGGTGTTGTGAGAGATGACAGTAATCACTACCGAAGGCGTTTGGTTGTAGCTATTGCTGCTAAAGGCGGTGTAACCAGTTACTGAGTGTAAGGTGGCAATAACCTTTTCAAAACTAAGCAGAAATGCAGAAATCACAGCACTTTCCCACACACAACTCGTACAATATGCCCATTTTTCCCATTTACAGTCTTCTCAGAACAAGGTCACTGATATACGATTCCTTTTAACGACATTTTGTCAAATGTATTATGACTTGAAAGTTAACGTTATGGCTTGAAAGTGTGGATTAGCACTCATGTATGTATGTTCCTGTATAATGTGTGTGTCCTGGTTACCGTTCCGGGGAAAAGTGTTAAATTGTATAACAGAATTCACCCTAAACTCTTTATTGATCCCATGCAGAAGAAACACCTCAAATGTTTACATAACCCTAGAATGACTTTACGAGAGATAATTCCATATGAAAGCCTGACTCAGGTCAAAACTGTTCGGAATGCAACTTTCAACGGACTTCAGGCTGTTAAAAGTCATTTTGAGTGCGTAACAGTGTACATAGTCCACTCACCAGTCCGTCACAGGTGCTTATGGCTGCTCTCCCTCTCACAGTGGCCTCGTCCCATACTTCACCTAAGAAGTGGCACTGGGAGGAGCTGGGAGCGTGGATCTGGGCCCCGTCCAGGCCGCCATACCTCCTCTCCGTCAGGAAGCCTGGAGCGAGCAGGTGTGGGTTGAGGGTGAGGTTAAAGTGCAAACTGTGGCCACCGTGCCACAACTGGTAGAAGACCCGCTGTAAGTTCGCTGGTTCCTCCGGGGCGTCCCGGCGCCGTACGCGGCTGGCGTGGTGGGACAGGAAGTTGGACAGGAAGTGACCTTTGGCATCCACTCTAGTGGGGTGAACCACTTCATACGGCAGCAGCTCCTGCAGAAAGCTCTCTGTCAGAGCCGTGGCCGGGACAGAAGAAGCACAAGGCTTATTCAATCATTCATTGGGGAAACTCTAAACAAGCCCATATGGGTGTCGTGCTTCATCTGTCATTTGAATGACGTTTGAATACAGCCACAGTATTACTGTGTCCGCTACGGGAACGCCGTCAGGTGCAGCACACGGGGCAACAAAGAAAGGTTCCACAGTGGATGTTGCGGAGCGTCTACTGCTTCAAATGGATCTCTTGTCTACTATATCAGAGAGTGGTGCTCTTATTCTGTGACACGTGCAGGTGCAACAGGGTGGAAGAGCTTTCCTCAAATATTCCTAAAAATACTATTCTTTGATTTCCAGAACTTCGAATTGGTTCAAAGCTCTGCAGGTGTTTGAATTAGGTCAAAGCTCTGCACCATCATCTACCATGCTGACAGGCACTGGGAGAAAGCTACTAATTGACACTTTTGCTGGCAAGAAACGGGAAACTGTATGTTGGGAGGAGGGACTGCAGCGGTCTCCTATACACATCCTCATTGTGCCTTACGTGGGACGTGTTGGGAGCAATGTCATGGATGACCGTGGTGCTCATTTGTCCCAATACCACGAGGTCCGGCTTACTGCTTCTCCAGCCCTCCTCTCCAGTGTATTGATCCACGGAGAACAAACATTGCACAGCGCTGCAGATCATTTCCGTGTGTGTGAAACATCTCTGTCTATAGTGCGCATACAGGCAAACCCTGAGCGGTGGCTGGAAAACACATTCGAACACCGAATCGACATGATATTGAAATGATGTTAGACGGTATATATTATTATTTGTGCAGCATGAATAGCTCTTTCCCACAGTTAGACACCAAAGGACCGAGACGCTATCAAGAACATGAATTGGAGACTAACTTTGTTCGGTACATTTACATCCAAATGAGCTTTCTTTCATTGTAGTGCAATGCGTGAACCGGCTATAGTGCCCATATATATACATATACACCTATACACTCGCACCAGGGATCGTTTTCCACTCAGCGTCACTGCAGCAGCTTCAGGATTAAACGAAGTTACACTGGTCACAGAGACGGCGATCATCATTTCCACTCGTTGCCTTTGAATGTAGATCATCTGCGAGGGTAGATCACAAGTCACTGATCTTAAACACTCGGACTGAAAAGCCTCTTCCTATTTTGGCATTGCATATTACTATTCACACTTTATGCCGAAGAATATTCCAGTACAATACTATCAGAGTGTCTGGCAACCGACAGCTACGAATGGCTCACTTTTCGATAAGAAAACGAAGGGCAGGTGAAACGGTCATATGTCGTTAAAACAGTCACGGAAGTCACTCGGGGATAAAGAGGAACATGGCTGGACGTTGAGGGAAGCTGCGGAATACCGATGTAAACGACGCACATGTCTTGACAGGTGAGATCGTTTTACTGTGACTAGCATGGCCCTCCCACACACACACACACACACACACACACACACACACACACACACACACACACACACACACACAGCAAAGTATAGATGGTTATTTAATCCGTCATATCTCATTTGTTTTAAACTGCTTCTCTAATATCTTCCCACAAACCATCCAGGCACCAAAGGGAAGACTGGAAGGTCAGAGTACAATAGGATGAAGGTGTGTGTGTGTGTGTGTGTGTGGGGTAAACAGACCACAAGTCAAGTGACCATTGATTCTTTGACGTGATAGGCTGTTGTGCTAAAGTTACAATGCGATGGAGGATGGGGATCAACTCCATTGTGGTGCGCTTTATTGATCCCTATAGTGAAATCCTCACCCAGGACCAGGGAGGTCAGAGGTCAGGCTCAGCTGGTGTCTTGCTCAAGGACACTTCAGCAGGGCGGCTGCTGGCTTGACACGGGGCTCGAACCTGGGCCATGAGGTCTCTCCGACCACCAAGACCACTGTGCAACATGTGTGTTTGATTAACAAGTCGGCCAACCCTCCTCGCCTCCTCGCCTCCTCACCTCCTCGCCTCCTCTCCTCTCCACGACTTCAAGTTCATTTAAGCTCTTTCGTGTTCGACTAACCTGGTTCAC